>VZTJ01000392.1:1419128-1434692 GCA_013397795.1 Orthonyx spaldingii
GGGAGACCGGGCGGGGCGCGGGGAGGGGGAGAGGGAAGCGGCCCCGGGTAGGGTGACATGCTGGGTGCCGAGCGGGCCCGGCAGCGGGTGACCGGCGCCCGCCTCCCGCAGGCCGCCTCCCGTCGCCATGCCGAGCCCCCGGAGCAGCCGCGAGCGACGCGCCGGCGGCAGCGGCGGCCGCCTGGAGTTCCTGTCGCTGAGCCAGCGCGGGCCCGCCGCTCCCGACAGCCCCTCCCGCCGCAAGGAGCCCGGCGGCGCCGCGGCCGCCCCGCTGCCCGAGGAGGACTGCATGAAGCTGAACCCGTCCTTCGTGGGCATCGCCCTCAGCTCCCTGCTCGCCATCGACCTCTGGGCCTCCAAGCGCCTCGGCGTTTGCGCTGGAGAGGGCTCGGCCTGGGGCAGCGCCCGCCCCCTCATGAAGGTCATCGAGGTGTCGGGGCACGGCATCCCCTGGCTGCTCGGCACTTTCTACGGGCTCTGCCAGAGTGACAGCTCGGCGGCCAGGGAGGTGCTGCTCAACCTGCTCTTCGGTGAGGCGGGGGGCTCGCCCTGGGGCTCTGCAGGCAGGAGCTGGGGAGGGTGGACCCGAGGGACGAGGCAGAGCTGGGTAAACCTACGCCCCGGGGGCACCGACTGATTCTGAGCAACCTGTGCAGGCTCATCTGGGATGTGTGGTAGCTTAAGGGCGTGGTGGCACCAGTATCACTCATCTGTCACAGCTGCAACCACGCACTGCGAAACTCCTGACCGCTGAACTGCTCCTGCAGTTACAAAAAGCTCTGAGGGCTGAAGCCTCTGTTATCTCTTCAAGCCTATCAGAACAGCGCATTCTAGGTGCTGCTGCCTAGTGTTGAGACACCAGCCCATTCCCTGAAAAGCTGCTCTGACACACAGACGTTCACCCTTGGCTCTCTGCAGGCAGGGCTTTCCTGGATTGTTCTGTACCAGCCAGTAAGGAAACTTGGTTTAAAGCATGGTGTAGTATTTCACACACACCCAGAGTAGCCAAGGTATATTCAAGAGCATTCATTTTTGCTTATTTAGAAACAGCTCCAGAGCACCAGACCTTCTCAGATTCCTTGTTGTTACTCTTGTATTGAGTTAATTAGGATCTCACAGCTAGAATTTTAATTCAGATTTGCTTGGTGGGAAACATAGGTTTGTGCATCTTTCTCATCTAGCAGCATGGGGTTAAATTACAGCCCCACAGCAGAGCTGGAGGCCTCCAGCCTAACCTCTGCTCCACAGAGATCTGTCCCAGCACCAGGGCCTTGTCCAACCCTCAGTGCTCTGGACCAGAGCCACCCACCTCTCTGGGGATCTGTCCCAGGGCTGCACCACCCATGTGGAGAAGGACAATTCCCTCGTGTCCAACTTGAATCCCCCAAATCCTGTGTAGAAAGAGAAAAAGCAGTTGATCTAGGTTTACATGTGGAAAAAGAGAAAATTTGTTATTACATGATTAACCAAAGGAAATGAACTGAAGTGACCAAAAGATTTGGTGTCCAGAAACAAGTCTTAGGACAAACAGAAGTTGGTCTCTTACACGACTTCCCTGGAAGTAGTAGCCCTGGCTGTGAGTGCTGTGCTAAGCTGAGCTAACAGGGATGGAGAAAGCCCTACATGAGAAGCTGCTCTTGCCAAATACTGGCTGAACACTTATCACACATACTTTGCCTCTTCTGTCACAACAGCCTATAGCTCTTGGGGGCAAGCCACCATAAATTATCCTTTATTCATCTCTTGAAAACCAAAGCATGGTTAACTTTTGCCTCAGCAGCAGGGAGAAGCCAGACCCCAGGAGCCCTGGCACCACACCAGCTCTGAGCCTTTCCCACTGACCTGTGCCTGAGTGGAGTGGGTTGATCATTCACCCAGTCAGTTTGACCCCGGTCACCAGGGCAGACAGAGCAATGCAGAGTCAGCACTGCCAGGAACGGAGCTGTGGGGACTTAATGCCTCTGCTGCCTTCAGATTAAGGAAGCAGATTGAGTCCTGAGTCATGGCAAGATCAGATTTTGCACAGAGAGAAAAGCCCTGGGGTGCAGGCTGGGCAGAGCCCTGTTGGCTGTGGGTCTGGTGGTGCAGGAGGGGTGTGTGCAGAGGAGTAGAGGCTGAGGATGTGCTCATTGTGCTGCAGAAGGCCAAGAGCAGCTGGGTGCTGTGCTCTCCCTGCCTGGGTATTGCAGCCATGGGGAATAACACGGCCTTCTGGCAGCGTTGAGCAGCCCAGCGCTTCCTTAGCTGGTGGCTCTGCTTTCAGTAACCCTCTGCTCCTGTCTCTCCCAGCGTTGCTGCTGGACCTGGTGATGGTGGCAGTGGTGAAGGGGCTGGTCAAGCGGCCGCGGCCCACCCACAACAAGATGGACATGTTCATCACCATCTCGGTGGACAAGTACTCCTTCCCCTCAGGCCACGCCACCCGAGCCGCCCTTGTCTGTCGCTTCGTCCTGCGCCACCTGGTCCTGGCCGTGCCGCTGCGGGTGCTCGTGGTGCTCTGGGCTCTCATCGTCAGCATCTCCCGGGTCATGCTGGGCAGGCACAACATGACGGACGTGCTCTTTGGGCTGCTGCTGGGCTACGCACTGTACGGCGTGGTGGAGCACTGCTGGCTGTCCCCGGCCACCGCGCCTGCCCTCTTCGCGCTCTGGAGTCACTGACCAAGTGCTGGCTCTGGCACAAAGCAGGGGCCGTGTGCTGGTGTTCTGAGCACGCACAGGGAGGGGATTCTGGGACTTGGACTCGCATCCTAAACCCCATCAGTCCGGCCAAGGCTTCTACACGAGCGGTGCTGCAGGTTCCAGGGCCTGCGCTCAGATGTCTGGTGCTGTCTTGCCCTCCTGGTCGGCTGTCAGGCAGGGTCTGTGCTGACTGTTCTCTGGTGACAAAAGCTGGTCTCTGCAGAGCCTGGGGAGGGTTCAGCACACTCACCCGGCAGCTCACTGCTAATACTGTGAATCTGCATGCTCTCGCTGGGCACCTGCAATAGCCCGTGGTGTACGTGGTAGCTGTGACTTTGCAGAGGTTTCTCTACAATCACCCCTGTATCTGTATCCCATAAATACACTGACCATGCTGCTGTCATAAGCATACCCTGCACAGCCTGCTCTACAACACCTGCCTGGAGGGGACCCACAGGGGTCTCTCTTCAGGGTTAGAAAGAGCTTGGCCTTCCTAAGCAATCTCTTCCCTATTGCACTCAATTTAAGTGCTGCACTAAGGCCAGATGTAGAGCACATGGCTCCCAGAGCCATGGGGAAGGATAGTAGGACTGAAGGGTTGATCATCCAGGGGGTAACGGGAAGCAGCTCCCAGCAGCAGCCTGCTCCTGAAGCTCTTGTCCAGAGCTTTCCAGTTCCTTTTTCCCTCCACAGTATTTTCAGTCTCTCAGAAGGTACAGTGCATTCACAGCAATTTCTGGTGGTGAGGGTGTTCCAAGACTGCAGAGAGAGTCCTGCAAAGCCAGCCCCATCCCCATAGCCCAGCAATACACCCAGCCCAGGGTCTGAGCCTTGCTTGCACCTCCTGCAGCGAGGCCCTGTCTCTGCCAGCCACTGCCAGAGCTCCATGTGCTCCAGGCAGGCTGGCTCTCCTCCCCTGGTGCCACTGGCAGCCTGTTTTTCACAGAGGGCTTCTGGTCCTTGGCAGGAGGGGACCACAAGGAGCCTCTACAGTGAGCTGGGGCTGAGACTGAGCCAGAAAATCATAGAATGCACATCATCAGGGACCACAGCCAGGCAGGGAGTGAGAACGCTGAACAGAGGTCAGATAATGAGCTTAAACAATGCTCCTGGCATGTGGATGGAGGGATTGGGCCCAGGTGAGGCTCTTTGTGGTCTTTGAGGTCATTAGTGCACTCAGGCCCTGGAAAGTACCAATTAAGTCATATTAAGCCCGTGTTTAAGTGTGCTGTTCTGGGTGGAGTGTGCAGGAGCAGCCTGATGGCTGCTGGTATGAGCACCCTGTCACTGACTGTCACTTGTACAGGGGCTGAAATGAAAGTGCTTGACATGACAGGGTTCCCCTGGAGCTGAACTCTGACCCACTGACAGGGTGAGCCAGTGAAGCTACCGGGTCTGGGCTGGTGCTCCCGTGACCAAAAAATAATCCCCTGGGTTGCAGCGCATGCCTGGCAGCTGGCTGGGCCAGCGTGGCATGTGCACAGCAGTACCCAGACACCCCGGCCAGGCCTCCTGCCCCAGGGCACAGACCAGCGCTGTGGTGGCCCTGGGAGCACAGGTAGGTGGCACACTCCAGTGTTTGGGGTGATCAGGGCTTATTGAGCTGTGCCAAAACATCTTTGGTCTACTTTTTTCAAAACACAGAGTGTTTTTTGCCTGTGTTGTGCTTACGGTCATTGGGGTGTTCCTCTCTAGGTTGTGGAGGGATACAACAGCGGGAGATTTTGAGGCTCCCTGGCACTCGGTAGGATTTCTCCTCAAAGCATCCAGAGGAAACACCTGTACATCTGTGGCTCCCACATGCATATGTGTGCCAAAAGTTGCTCTTGACTCACTTGCAGAACCCTCCATAAGGTTCTGGTGGCACCCACCATCACCACTGCACAGCCCTGCTGGCTGCCTGACCACTCTCATCTCTTCTCTGCTTCTCCCCAGCTCCACCAGACAGACCTTTGGTGTCCTTCTGTACTTGTGACTTGTCACTGCTCCTCTAAGCATGGGTGCCAACGCACTGACAGGACAGAGGTGCTTTCTGCTCTGCGTGTCCCACGGCATTTCTGCCCACTGTGGAAGCCCAGGGCAGATACTGCACAGCAAACACTACTCTATATTGTACATCCTGGGTGCTTGCCAGGCAAGGGGAACTGTGACTTTTCCACAAACATCAACCAGCTGGCTTTGACCAAACTGTCACAGCCTGACCCAGGTGTCTTGACAGTGCAGTTTGACTGGGCTGTGAGCCCGAGTACAGGGGGATAAAGTCCAGGGAAATTCAACTTCCTGTAGGGAGAAGGGCAAATTCAGAGGCAACCTGCACAGAGGTTTCATAACACAGCAAAGGGGTTGAGAGGTCCCCTGTACCTGTCATCCTTGGGTAGTCTATGCAGAGTTTGCAAAGGAGTCAGAAGCCAGCTGACAGCAGAGCAGGAAGAGTAGCACTGCCAGTGCTGCCGCCTCTCCATTCCCGTGCTGATCCCTTGCTTGGTAAGATGCTTTTGATGCTTTTCAACAGGCAGGCACAGAGTGTGGGTTGGCAGCTTAGCACCTCTGCCCCAGGCAGAGATCAGCCCTTGCCAACAGCGAGGGACAGAAAGAGCTTTATTACACTTACTGCAAACATACTATGAGTTTTAGAAGGTTAAAACCATTTCAGCTGCGGAGCTTGCCCCCTCTGCCTTGCTCAGTTCTACAGCAAAGTTCCCTGGGCACGGGAGAGCAAATTTCCCCTGCAGTCCTCGGGGGGGGGAGGCTCTCTGGCTGCGAGTGTGCCAAGAGACAGCAGAGAGCTCTGGATCCACCTAGTCTGTGCCTCTTGCTATGAGGGACAACCTTTTCCTAACTGGTCCCACCACCCTCGCACCAGTGACACCCCAGCAGCGTGGTGCTCCTCGCACCGGGGTTCCACTGGCCCCAGGGACTCCGCTAGCCCAGGAGTGAGCCGTGGCTATGGGGACGCTATGCCGACATGCCCAGCCCAGGGGCACAGGGGAGGTGGGCGGTACAGCGCCGGCTGCCACTGGAGCAGCCAGAGCCGTGTGTGACCCCGGGTACCAGGATTACCGGGGTTGGGCTGATCCTGATAATACCAGGGTAAGAGTCCAGGGCAGCGTTTGTTTACCAAGCACGCAACCACAAGGATCGGCTGCGTGTCTGTGCCCCCGCGCAGCGCCGGGGATGACTCCTTAGGCTGCCGGAACAGCCGAGCCGGCGGTCGGGAGCCAGCCGGGTTCTGGCTTCCTTTCCCTGCGCCCGTGGGAGGAGTGACGGAGGCGGAGGCTTCGTTCCCGGACGCTGCGCACCGAAAAGTCAGGCGGCGGTCCGGCCTGGTCACGGGTCGGGGCAGCCCGGCAGAGACCCCCGCAGCCTAGCAGCGGTTTCTCTCCGCCGCCAGCCTTCCCCGGGCTGCTCGTCCCACGGCCGCAGGTCGGTTAAGGGTGTCCCCGAGCTGCCGGCACGCGGCGGGCATCGGGACGGCACGACAGGAATCGCCCCGGGGAACAGAGAGGGCGAAGGGCAGGCAGAGGGGCTGTCACCCACCTGGGAGGGAGCCGTCGGTCCTCACAGAAGGACACAGCACTTGCATCGCCGAGACTTGGCGTGGGCAGGGAGATTTTGAGGCTCCCTGACACTCGGTAGGATTTCTCCTCAGGGCATCCAGAGGCAACACCACAATAGTGCAAAACCCAGCACGGGCCAGGTCCACACCGGCAGGGAACAGCAGTGGCTTTGTAACCCCAGACAGACTTTTGAGGGGCTGCCTCTCTTGGGACCTCTTTGGTGCAGCAGGGTCAAAGTTTCGCACAGTTGCACCCCTGGCCACTCAGCCAGCCCTGCTGTCCGACGCTGTCCGCAGGCAGAGACCCGGTGGTGGAGCGCAGCATGGCAAAGAAGGTGGCCATCATCGGCGGGGGTAGCAGCGGGCTGTGCGCCATCAAAGCCTGTCTGCAGGAGGGGCTGGAGCCCGTCTGCTTCGAGAGGACCGGCGACATCGGAGGCCTGTGGAGGTTTGAGGTAAACCCTGCTGGCCATGCGTCCTGTTTGGGGTCAGCACGGTGACACTCAGGGCTCAGTGGTGGCTGGTGGGATGGCAGCCGCCCACAGTGGGATCCTCTGGGTGAGACTGAGGGCAGGGGCTCCATGTAAAGGAGCACCTCATCAGCCCCAGCCATCCTTCCCCATCATTCCCGTGGCCAGCACTGAGCCGTGCCCCGTTTCCATAGGAGCGCCCCGAGGACGGCCGTGCCAGCATCTACCGCTCCGTCATCATCAACACCTCCAAGGAGATGATGTGCTTCAGCGACTTCCCCATCCCTGAGGACTTCCCCAACTACATGCACAACTCCAAGATCATGGAGTACTTCCGCATGTACGCCCAGCACTTCGACCTGCTGCGCCACATCCGCTTCAGGGTGAGAGCTGGGAGGCCGAGGGGGAGGTAGCAGCGACAACGGGGGCATGGGGTGCCTGACACCGCTCCCCCTGCACCCAGACCAGCGTGTGCCGCGTGTCCAAGCGCCCCGACTTCGGCAGCAGCGGGCAGTGGGAGGTGGTGACAGAGAGCGAGGGGAAGCAGGAGGCAGCCGTCTTCGACGCCGTGCTGGTGTGCAGTGGGCACCACACCGACGCACATCTCCCGCTCAGTTCCTTCCCAGGTATGCGCTGCACGCTGGCATGAGGAGACACCCTTGAAAGCCAATCCCTGCCAGTCCCTATTCTCCCTGCTGCTTTCTCTCCTGGCCTCAGCATTTCCCTGCTTTGCTTTGACTTCAGGAGTGTGCCTATGCTCCCCAGGAATGGTTTGGTGGGACAAGGGAGTGTTTCCAGTCTTTAGGGGGGTGATCCTCCAACCTGGCACCAGGAAGCCAAGCATCCCTCTTCCTTGCCCACAGGAATTGAGAAGTTCAAGGGCCGCTACCTCCACAGCCGAGACTACAAGGATGCTCAGGCTTTCACAAACAAAAGGGTTGTTGTTATCGGAATCGGGAATTCGGGGTCAGACCTGGCTGTGGAGATCAGCCAAACAGCCCAGCAGGTGAGCAGCAGGAGTAGGGTCCTGGCAGGCAGGCCAGCCTCTGTGGGACACTGTCAGCTTCAGAAGGACACCAAGACCAAGGCAGTTGCACAGCACTCACTGTGTTTGGCAATGTTGGCACCTGGCAATCCCAGCCTCCAGGCAATTAAGACTTGGTCCCACTCACTGCAAGATGCCAATCACCAGCTCCCTCTGCCCTCTGGGTCTTTACCCAGTGCTTGTGCAGCAAAAAGCGGAGTGATCCCAGGGCAAGGCCATCTCCCTGCAGGGCAGCCCTCCCAGGACCATCACTGCCTTCAGTAAGTGATCCTTCTTCCTTGTCTAGGTCTTCCTCAGCACCCGCCGGGGTGCCTGGATCCTGAACCGCGTTGGAGATCGGGGCTACCCCATCGACACTATCTTAACCACCCGCATGAAGACATTCGTGCAGGGGCTGCTCAGCTCATCCATGGCATGTGACTACATGGAGAAGAAGCTGAATGCCAGGTTTGACCACTCACGCTACGGCCTGAAGCCAAATCACAGGTATCAGTAAACGCTCCCCCTGCCCAGAAGGGACCATCTGCCTCCCTCTGTGTCCTGCCCAGCTTGGCTATTCCATGCTCCCTGTGCTTGGGCTGGGTTAATAGTTTTGTTTTGCCCAGGCAATGCTTGAGGGAGCCACCACTGCCCCTTCCAAGGACTCTTGGAGACACCAGTGCAGGGGCAGCTGCCAAGCATCCCTGGGGATGAGCATTCCCAGAGCCGGGAGCAGCAGCTGGGGCAGGATACGGAGCAGAAACACTCCCTTCCCAGTTCCCTAATAGCTCCTTGTACCTTCCAGGATCCTTCACCAGCACCCGACCGTCAACGATGACCTGCCCAACCGCATCATTTCAGGCAGGGTGCGGGTGAAGCCAAACATCCAGGAGTTCACAGAGACATCTGCCATCTTTGAGGACGGCACCAGGGAAGATGTTGATGCTGTAGTGTTTGCCACAGGATACAGCTTCTCCTTCCCATTCCTCGAGGGCTGTGTGAAGGTGGTGGAGAACCAGATTTCCCTCTACAAATACGTGTTCCCCCCTGACCTGGAGAAGCCAACACTGGCTTTCATCGGCCTCATCCAGCCCCTGGGTGCCATCATGCCCATCTCCGAGCTCCAGTGTCGCTGGGCCACCCGTGTCTTCAAGGGTAAGTCAGGCAAACCTGCCCTGTGGATGCAGCCCTGGAGTGATGGTAGATGGTGCCCAGCCGTGTCGAGGAGGCAGGAGCTGGTTGTGCCATCCTGGCTGTGGTGATGGCATGACTGCCTTGCAGCTGTCATGGTGAGATGCCCTCTTGTCTGAGAGGCACAGGGACATCCATACCTTGAACTCCACGGGTTGCTCCTTCCCACCCCGAGCCACTCAGGCGTGCCTCAGGTGCCAGACCACACGCCTGGTGGCTGAGGCACAGCACCCAGGCAAGGGCAGCACCACAGTGCCCGTTGTGTCTCATCCTCCCCAGGGCTGAGTGAGCTGCCCCCACGGCACAACATGGAGGCTGACATCAAGCAGAAGAAAGAAGTGATGGCAAAGCGGTAAGATGCCTGTGGGAGCACTGAGGGGCACAGCTGCTCATGGGCATCCGTCCTGTCCCATGGATGCATCCTGGCACATTTGTGTGTGCCAGCAGAGGGCAGGGATGTGGTTGGCCACACTACCTGCAGTTCAGTCTGTCCAGTACCACCTTCCTGGTATGCAGGGCATCTGCTGGCTGTGCTTCAAGTGCCTACCTGCCCTCCCTCCCTGCCCACAGGTACGTGAAGAGCCAGCGGCACACCATCCAGGTGGATTACATCCCTTACATGGACGAGCTCGCCTGCCAGCTGGGGGTCAAGCCCAACCTGCTCACGCTGTTCCTCACAGACCCCAAGCTGGCGCTGGAGGTGGCCTTCGGTCCCTGCACGCCGTACCAGTACCGGCTGCAGGGCCCGGGCGTGTGGGCAGGTGCCAGGGAGGCCATCCTCACCCAGCAGCAGCGCATCCTCAAGCCCCTGCAGACACGGCACGTGGAAGAGAGCACCTCAGCCCCTGCCATGCCCCTCATCTTCAAGCTGGTTGGGGCCGTGGCCATTCTGGCAGCTGTTTTTGCTTACTTGTAGGTGCCCTGCAAGTGCGGGAAGGGAGGTTTTGCGATGTGCCGGGGGCTTGGCTGGCCACCCCTGCCCTCTGGCAGCCTGTGCACCCCAGTGGAGGCAGAAACCTTCCTCCTGCCTGGCACGGCCCGGGTGTGACCACACCGTGAGCTTGGGATGTACAGAGTCTCCCCAGCTGCCGAGACAATGCGTGGGCTCCAGCTGTGCACATTCCCCTGGGGAGTGCAGTCATGGACAGAGGAAGAAGCCTGCTCACTGCAAGCCAAATTCCAGTCCCTCTCAGCCAACGCTCTGGGCTTTTCTGTCCCCTGTAACCCAGCCGTGCCAATGTTGCCACACTCACACTAGAGCTAAGCAGCAAAAGCACGGCCCACTTTCTAACTGGATAAATGCATTAAACAGCCACGCGTCTGTCCTGTTACTGACACCATCGCGACCCTCCGTGTGCTGTGGGAATGCACATGGGTTTGAGATCGGCCTCGTAGCACTGGCCCATTACAGCACGGGCTGATGCGCACACACGTTCCACAGCCGGACAGCCCCTCCGAGGGTGTGTGCCACCGGGGCGGGTCCCGGCGGTCACAGCGGCACGGCTCAGTGCCACCCCCGTTACCTGCACACAGCCCCTCCACAAGGTGGCTGGGTGGGCTGGGGACCCGGAGTGGGTAAAGGATGGGGGTCCTGGCCACCACACGCCTGGACTGGTCATGCCAGCCCCCCGATCATCCCCTAGGTTTGTTTTTCACGCCACAACCTGCCGAAATCTGAAGCACAGCCACATCTCTGCCCTGCCCAGGAAGTCCCGGGGCAATGTCGGCATCATTAAGCGCTTACAGAATTTAATGGCCTCTTGCGCAGGGCAGGCGGAGGAAGCAGGTGTGGCAGGGCGGTGGGAGAAACCTGTAGATCATGTCTGGAAGAAACACATCTTGTGACACCCCAGCCAACCTCGGCCGCCCACAGGACGCACAGGGACAGTCACCCCCAAACCAAACAGCAGCAGGCAGCCTCCCTGGTGGGACCCACCTGGCTCCGCAAACCCCCTTCAGTGCGTTTTGCTCCCGGCCACGGCTTCTCCAGCACCCCTGCCACCACCACGCCGTGGGACATGGCTGTCCGGAGAGTAGCCGTCATCGGTGCCGGTGCCTCTGGCCTGTGCGCCCTGAAATGCTGCCTGGATGAAGGGCTGGAGCCCACCTGCTTCGAGCAGAGCCAGGACATCGGGGGGCTCTGGCGCTTCGAGGTAAGCTCCGCGCAGCCAGCCTGCCCCAGCAGCAGCAGCATGGACGGGACTGGGATCGCTCCTTGGCAGGTATTGACGCACCACTCCCTTGCTTTGCATGCGTGCAGCACGCAGGTTTCCAAGGAAAACCACAGGAAAGTAAAACTGCTTTTGGCACAGCGTGGTGAGAGCTGGCCTGCCAGGCACATAGGACCCATCTCCTGCTCACCAGCAGCAGGATGAAGCCTCCCCAAGGACTTCACTCCATGGCTTGCTGCCCCAGCTCAGACTTCTCCTTTCCCATCCCTCCCTTCCCAGTCTCATCCACCCCTTCCTCTGCTGTTTTGGTGGCTCCCAGCCCTTTCCTACATATCTTGTCCTATCTGACCCCACTGTATGTCCCCATCTCTGTCTTGCCCAGCCCTTTCCTGGAATCATGGCTGCTCCTTTCCCTGCTTCTGTACCACCTGCTCACACAGAGACACAGAGTGCTGCCTTCTCTGTGCCTTGGCTCTCCCTGCCTTGGGGCAGTCCTGGAGCTCATCTCTGCCCCCACTTAATGAGGCTACTGACTTTTATCCCATGGATCCACCAACAAGATGACCAGTGTTCCCACCATGCCCTGATATGCATGTGGGAGAGCCCTGGGGGGACACATGTGGCACTATGCCAGCGTGGGGTCTGGGGTGGATCAGTCACAGTCCGCTGGTTCTGCCTGTGATGGGTCAAGAACAAGGCTGGTGGAGCAGAACTAGGGCAGCAGCACCCAGCTGCTGAGGCACAGACGTGGCAAGCAGGAGCAGCCACACAGCAGGAAGCACTGGAGCTGGCTCCACCAGCGAGACCTTATGCAGCAGCCAGGGCAACGGCACCACAGGAGCTTTGGGAATGTGCCGCCATAGGGGCAAGGAGTGGAAGTGGGGAAACTGAGGCACAAGACCACCACGACCCGCTGTCACCACTGGCTGGCTCCTGCTAGTCCAGAGTTACCTCTTCCCTGTTTTTTGGGTTGGGGGGTCTCACCTCTGGGAGAGTGCTAGGTGCAGGGGTGGGTACTGCAACCACCTGTGGCTTAATCCTGCACCCGCAAGGGAGGTGCCAGGCAGGGCACGCAGGCGGCCCTGCAGTCCCTGGCCAGCACTGAGCCGTGCTCCGCTCCCACAGGAGCGCCCCGAGGATGGCCGTGCCAGCATCTACCGCTCCGTCATCATCAACACCTCCAAGGAGATGATGTGCTTCAGCGACTTCCCCATCCCTGAGGACTTCCCCAACTACATGCACAACTCCAAGATCATGGAGTACTTCCGCATGTACGCCCAGCACTTCGACCTGCTGCGCCACATCCGCTTCAGGGTGAGAGCTGGGGGGCTGAGGGGGAGGTAGCAGCGACAACGGGGGCACGGGGTGCCTGACACCGCTCCCCCTGCACCCAGACCAGCGTGTGCCGCGTGTCCAAGCGCCCCGACTTCGGCAGCAGCGGGCAGTGGGAGGTGGTGACAGAGAGCGAGGGGAAGCAGGAGGCAGCTGTCTTCGACGCCGTGCTGGTGTGCAGTGGGCACCACACCGACGCACATCTCCCGCTCAGTTCCTTCCCAGGTACTGCCTGTGGGCTGCTCACCTGCTCCCTGGCATGCCTAAATGCCTTTGCAGTTTAACACACCAGGTGGGATTGCATGAGTACCCAAAGCATCCTGCTGACAGATGTCACTGCTGCCAGCGTGCCTCTCCCACCTGAGACAGGCTCCCTCTCCATGTTGCTGGACAAACACCTGCTGGGCTCTCCAGCTTCTCACCAAGGCTGGAGGGCTCGGCACTGGTGGTGGTCTTCTCCTCTGGGTGCCAGGGGAAGAGAGCCTGGAGAGCTTTCAGCTGTGGAGACCCTCTTTGGCTGGGGAACAGGCTTGGAGCACACTGTCACCAGGGTCTGGAGAGATGGCACAGACCCTGGCTGCTCCTGTACTGGCAATGCATGGCACTAGACAGGACCTGCAGCAGAATTTTGGAATGAAAGCATGGAATTCTCCAATACAAGGCTTGCTCCAAGCCAGGCCAGTCCCAAAGCCAGAGCAGGATGCTCAGGGCTATGCTGAGAACCTTCCATGCTGGAAATGCCACCACCTCTCTGGGCACTACCCCAGGGCTGCATAACTCCTGTTGGTCACACTGGTCCTAGCTTGTTGCCAAAACACATCACCAGTCTGTACAAGGGGCAGCCACCCTTCTGCCCTATGTCCCAGCCCAGCATGGCTTCCCTCTCTCTTCCAGGGCTGGAAAAGTTTGAGGGCTGGTACCTGCACAGCCGGGACTACAAGAGCCCTCAGTCCTTTTTGGGAAAGCAGGTGGTCGTGGTTGGCATTGGGAATTCGGGCATCGACATCGCAGTGGAGCTGAGCCACGCAGCCAAGCAGGTGTGCTGGAAGACCCCACAGGGATGGGACCCCAGAGGGCACTGATCATCCCCCACCATCCCCTGTGGGCTCCTCTCCCTCCAGCACCTGGCTGCAAGCACCCCGTCCCCTCTCTCTGGGGGTGGCTGTTGTGGTCCCACCTGTGCTGGCTTCCCTGTCCCTGGAGCACAGCGGGGACCCAGCCAATCTGAGGATGCTGCCGTGGCACCACCTCCCTTCGCTTTCCTCCCAGGTGTTCCTCAGCACCAAACGTGGGTCCTGGGTGCTGCACCGGGTGGCAGACAGCGGGTACCCCTTTGACTTCACCTACATCAGTCGCTTCATGCAGCTCCTCCACAACCTGCTGCCTTCAAACGTCTTCAGTTTTTTCCTGGAGAGGAAGCTGAACGCCCGCTTTGACCACACACTCTACGGCCTAAAGCCCAAGCACCGGTGAGCACGCCAGCAGCACCCCAGGTAGCTGCTCCAGCAATACCCATCCCCCTGCCAGGGCCCCAACCAGGTCTCTCTGTGCCTTCCAGGATCCTTGACCAGCACCCGACCGTCAATGATGACCTGCCCAACCGCATCATTTCAGGCAGGGTGCGGGTGAAGCCAAACATCCAGGAGTTCACAGAGACATCTGCCATCTTTGAGGACGGCACCAGGGAAGACGCTGATGCTGTGGTCTTTGCCACGGGATACAGCTTCTCCTTCCCCTTCCTCGAGGGCTTCAAGGTGGTGGAGAATCAGATCCCGCTCTACAAATTCATGTTCCCCCCTGACCTGGAGAAGCCAACACTGGCTTTCATCGGCCTCATCCAGCCCCTGGGTGCCATCATGCCCATCTCCGAGCTCCAGTGTCGCTGGGCCACCCGTGTCTTCAAGGGTAAGTCAGGTAGTTTGGGGGAGACAGCTGGGCTCCCCTAGCCACACCATGACTGAGTCGTTGCTGGTGGCATCCCCTCATACTCTGCCTCCCCATGCTCACTTTTTTATCCTTTTTGCTTCTTCATGAGGACAAAACCCCGCTATGACTCTTGCACTGTTCTGCTCTTATGGGGGCCACTAACTGGTCCAGTTGCCTACAACCACATTCTCCCTTTCCTTCCTTGCTGTTACTTTCTTTGCCCACATCTCCCACTTTGCTCCTGACGTGGTGGCACATCCCAAAAACCCCATGTGCAAACAGAGGCCAGGCTGGGCTGGAGAGCCCTCCAGACTGTGGCAGGAGCACAGCCCACCCTCCAGCTCCAGCCTCCTTTCGCCCAGGGCTGCAGGGCCTGCCGCCACCCGCCGACATGCTGGCTGAAATCACACAAACCAAGAAGAGAATGGCTGAGCGGTAAGGTCCCTGCACAGCCCCGCCCTGCCACCTTTACCCTTTGACACCTCGTGTCAAACTCGTCTGCCCTCCCTCCCTGCCTACAGGTACGTGAAGAGCCAGCGGCACACCATCCAGGTGGATTACATCCCTTACATGGACGAGCTCGCCTGCCAGCTGGGGGTCAAGCCCAACCTGCTCACGCTGTTCCTCACAGACCCCAAGCTGGCGCTGGAGGTGGCCTTCGGTCCCTGCACGCCGTACCAGTACCGGCTGCAGGGCCCGGGCGTGTGGGCAGGTGCCAGGGAGGCCATCCTCACCCAGCAGCAGCGCGTGGTCAAGGCCCTGCAGCCCCGGGCCAGCGGCCGCCCTGCCCGCTCCAGCGCCGTGCCACACACCCTCACCGTGCTCTTCAGCATCGGCATGATTGTGGCCACCCTCGTCTATGTCTCGCTGTCTCCTTAGCCTAAAGTGAAGGAGACAGCGGGTGCTCCCAGCAATCTCCTTTTCCCTTGGGCTTGTGTCTGTTGTTTCTCTCCAGGTGTGCCGGAGCACGGAGGGAGCCGTTCCTTGAAGGTGCAGCCTGGTCTGTTGTGTCTTCCCACTGTGGTACCACCAAGTCTGGTCACGGGCTGCTCAGAGAACAGGGATTCCTTCCCTAAATCCTGGCCCAGCAGCCCCACGAGCTCTGTCTACGGGTTAGGTCACAGCGGTGGTGGGGAAACTGGGAACGTGCCCAAGCGGGGCGCCTCGGGAAAGGGCAATAAAGCTTGTCCCCGTGCCGCGGGAACCACAGCGC
>VZTJ01000392.1:1435520-1468335 GCA_013397795.1 Orthonyx spaldingii
GCAGAGCCCCAGCCCCAGCCCCAGCCCCAGCCCTGCCTGCTCGGAGGGAGATTTTCCGCCCCCGGTTTCCCAGCTCATCCCCTTAACCTTACGGCAACCCCAGGGCTCCAATGCAGGTTCCCCTCTCCGAGAGCGAGAGAGCCCGGGCGGATCGGGCCACGCCAGCCCCAGGCGGTGTCTGCCCGGCGGGGTGCCGGACCCCATCCCTCCCTCAGAAACCCCCTGGGAATGCCTGCCAGTGCTTCCCAGCGCGATCGCTGTCCGGGTGGGAGAGGCAGCGAGCCTGGCATATCCCGGGCTGGGGAAAATGGGTATAATTCACTTGTCATTTTCAAGAGGGGAGTTTGCTGTGGGCTGCGGCTGGTAGAGGCTTGCTGCCAGACTGGGAGTGAATGTGCTGAGATGTCGTGGAGGTTTGCTGGGGCTCTGGTGTGAGCAGCATTTTCGTCCATGACTTGGATGTACCTGTGTGCCTGTGTACAAGCACTGGTCTGGATGCAGGAGGGTTTGAGCTGTAGAAGTTAATTCAGCAAAGCCGGGTGCTGCAGGCTGTACACAAAGACCTGTCCTGACACAGGCCAGGTGCCTGTGTGTGTGTTGCAGGGGATTCAGATGGTACACGCCAGACAGGAGCCACCACTTGGGGTAAACCTCAGGAAGCGTTTGGAGAGCGGGACCTGTAAGGGACAGAGGGACAGGATGGCTTTTAGAGAAGAGAAAGGGAAGCTTCACATCTGTTAGCACCTGCACATATCTCTCAGGTCTGTCCTACTGCAAAGGAACTTGAGCTTTTCCCACCTTCCTCCCTGTAGATGAGAAGTAAGGGAGCCTTAGTGAAGATACTGGGGAGGAGACTCCTCAACAGCAGGCCTGGTGGTACAGGGGCAGTTTTTGTGAGGAGCTGTGTGAGCCTTCTCAGAGCAGAGGGGGAAGATGTCAGAGCAAGAGGTGCAGCTCATCTGACCTGTGTCTTCAAGTATACTTGATCTGTGCTGGGAGTGGTGGGGGTATGGGTTAGCTGCCCACTTGAGCTGCCTTTTAGCCCTCAGGATTTAAGAAGTACTGTAGTAATTGCTCCATAATGTTCTAAAGCCTGGTTTTGGCTGGCAGCCTTGCTTGGCACCCTTTGTATAACTTGATCTTCTAAACAAACCTCCAAATGTCACAAGTGAGCACATGAAGCAAGGCTGGCTGTCACCTTGCTTGCCCTGCAGAGCCCACGCTAAGCTGAAAGCTGCAAAATAAGCCTGGAAGCGGGCAAGAACCCCAATCCATCTCAGCTCCTGGACAGAGGGTAAGGCCTGAAGAATCCTGTGTAGCTTGCAGTGGCTTTGTTGTTTGTCCTGAGAGGCGTGTAGTTGTTCATGGCTTGGTCAGTTCTCCTGTTTTGCTTTCTCTGAGCTGTGAGGGGTGAGACTGGGTTTGGTGGCCCGTCTCCAGCTGCAGAGGGATGCTGAGGGGGCCAGGGCTACCCTTCCCTCCAGACCGCCAGGCAGACGCTGGCTAGGTCACAACAAACGGTCCTCCTCGCCGTGCTGTGCTGCAGCTGACACGGTGACTTGCCTGGTGAATCATAAGTGAATGCTGCTGAGAGCTGAGCTTTTTGCAGACACCACAGCATTAGCCCCACTCCTTGGACAAGCTCCAGCTTGGGCGATTCCACTCGGACACTTTAAATGCTCCCTGTCGCCTCTGCACACACAAGGCTCTGCTCTTCTGCCTGCGAGCTCTTGGAGACTTGTTGGGGACTGTAAAACAGCTGCTACTTTCACTCCCTGGCTGTTTTCTTGCTGGATGTAGGGGGTTGTCTGCAGAGCCTGACTGCGGGACTGTGAAAGAGGCTCTGTTCACGCCAGGCAGTTGATTTGCCAATAAAGGTTGGCTTTATTTTTCCCATCAGCTCTACTCTGCTGGTTGCCAAGAGCTCGTGTGGGACACAGTTGAACTGGTGTTGGTTTTGGAGTCTAACAATTACCAGCTTAACTAGAGTGATGGTTCTTAAAGATGTGGCTGTAATTAGGTCAAGCTGTCTTGTTTGTTGAATTCCCATTCAGCTCCCAAACTTGGTAGTGGAAATTAACTTGGGGCCTTTTTAAGGATTGCTGTTCGTCTCCACTGGCAAAGATGATTGGGAGACAGCTCCTTTGCTCCTCTACTTGCTGCCAGAGCCCGTGGGCAAAGGCAGAGTGCTGTTCTCCCTCCCTCCCAGGGGCTGCTGAGCTGCCATGGGGAACACCACCAGTGAGCGAGTGTCTGGGGAGCGCCATGGCTCCAAGTCCCACCGCTCCGATGGCTCTGGCGCCTCCCACCCCGCCAAGGAGCACCCACACAAGATCATGGTGGGCAGCACTGACGATCCCAGCGTTTTCAGCTCCCATGACTCCAAGGTAGGGGCTGGCTGCTCCCTTCCCTGCCTGCCCTCTGGAGCTTTGGCTCATTGGCTGTGTGGGGCTGTGTTCCCAGCTGTGTGAGAAGTCTCTGGGGAGCTGGGAGGCTGGAGGAGCTCTGTGGTTCTCCTGTCTGGGATGTGCAGGTGGGCTGGTAGAGGCCAGGGGGAAGTGAATGTTCACAGTTGTCTCTGTGTCTCAATCGGACTCTGGTTTTCTTTGCCCAGATTCCTGGGGACAAGGAGTTTGTGTCGTGGCAGCCAGATCTGGAGGAGTCGGTGAAGCCATCTCAACAGGCTCGTCCAACTGTCATACGCTGGGCCGATGGAGGCAAAGAGGTCTTCATCTCCGGATCCTTCAACAACTGGAGCACCAAGATCCCCCTCATCAAGAGGTAGCCAGTGCCTCAGGTCACTCTCTGTGTTCTCCTCTGCTCCAATGCAGAGAACATTTTCCTTTGCTCACCTGGCTTTCCTCTGTTCACCCGAGCTGTGGGTCTGAGACAAGTACACAGTCAGCTCTTTCCTGAGTGATGCTGCAGGGACAGTGGGAAGTTGTGCAACAGGGGCAGGACAGGATGGGCCACTTTGCTTGCCCAGCTGGATGTCATGCAGCAGCCAGTCCTGGCAGCAGAGCCCTGCCCAGGTATGCAGCAGTCCTCTGGATGCTGTCAGCTCTTCCCTTGGCTGCAGCATTACCCCATGCCTAGTTGTACTGCTGCCCGTCGGGGTTAGTTGTTTGTCCCTCACGTATCTTCCTGCCTTAATGATGTTCTCGCTTTTCTGCAACACATCTGTGACTTACATGGAAGCTCATGTAGGACTCTGGACATAATCCTAGCAATTCATCTGGAACGAGTTTATCTCAATTGCAGGCTTGACAAACACAGCTGTCCCACTTGCTCCTGTCCTGCCGTGCCAGCACAGGGCAGAAGCTTTGCCCACACATTCTTCCCAGCCTGTCTTGCACAGGGTGTCTGTCACATCCATTTTCTCTGGGCATGGAGGGCTGCACTGCCACTTGCAGCTGGGCTGCCAGGGGTTTGAGCCATGCTGGTGCTTGGAATGCTCATGCCTGTTGTGGCCATGCCTTGGGTCACTGATAATGAGCAAGCCTAACCCTGCATGAAGGTGTTGGGATAGAGGGGTTGGGCAGTGCTGGTTCTGGGGTCCCATGGAAGAGCAGCATTTAGAGCATCAGATGCACATCTCTTCTCTCTGCACAGCCACAACGACTTCGTTGCTATCCTGGACCTTCCGGAAGGAGAACATCAGTACAAATTTTTTGTGGATGGCCAGTGGGTCCATGATCCATCTGAGGTAATGCTAAAGCTTTATCCCTGCAGATCTTGTCTTCTTCAGGGAGCTAGACAGCATGTAATTGCAGCAGAGGGGGAACAGGAAGAGCAGAGACTGTCTGCTGAAGCAAAAGGCATACCTCCATCTCCTGAGTCATTTCAGAGGCTGGTTCCTCTGGACTTAGTCATGCTTTATGCAGAAGCATTGGGAAAGGGCAGGGAAATGCCAGAAGGCCTTCAAGTCCCACTGAGAATGGACTACACGGGAATATGGGCCATGAGATCAGCACTCACTTACAGGTTCTCCTCCTGAATCAAGAATCTCCTCCTGAAACTGAATCATGTGGTAGCAGCACGGGAAGGACAACACACCTACCCATGGGCATGTAGCAGGATGGAGGATGGAAATAGGAGGTGATATAGGAGCCTGGGATAAAGGAAAATCCTCCCAGGGTAAACAGCAGAGATCTACAAGTGTAGTGCAAAGAGGAACACCAGGCACCTGTGCTCTGAGGTAGTGCTGCAGCAAAGTCAGCTTGGGCTGGGAGGATCTAGGAAGCATTGAATGTGCCTCAATTGGAGGTGAACATAGGAAGATTCTCACCCCAGTTCTTTCCAGCCTGTGGTTACCAGCCAGATGGGGACGATAAACAACCTCATCCATGTCAAGAAGTCTGACTTTGAGGTGTTCGATGCATTGAAGGTGGATTCCCTGGAGAGCTCCGAAACCTCAGGTCGGGGTGAGTTTTGTGGCATTACAGCTTTGCATGTGCTCTTTTCCACCTCCTCTGCTCTGAGACTGGCTGCTCTGGGGTGCACAGACCCCCTGGGCAGAGGTGTGAGGATGAGTAGTGCTGGGCAACGTGTCCTCCCCAGCCCACAGCTGAGGCCTCATCCCTCCGGAGGGGCTGTGTTGGTGTGACTTGTTCTGTGCTAGCACCATCCTGGAGCAGAGCTGCTGCCTGTGCGTGGCTGAGGGAGCCATTTCGGACTGGGAAATGCCAGGAACATCAGCCGTTTCTGTCTGATCAACTGTAAGTCATCTGATCTGGGGTACAAGCTAGGTGATAGCAGGATCCAGTTTATTTTCAGCAGCTACTCTTGGTTTTCATGCCAAGGTAATTTGTACCAGTGCTAGCACATTGCAAACCCCCCTGTCTGCTTGTGTTACAGCAGCAGGTTAGGTTACCACGCAGGCACCGGTGGTGCTGGCTCAGTGTGAAATGCTGGCAGGAAGCTCAGTCGTGTGTCTGTCCCTGACAGAGCCCCATCTGAGATACAGCTCAGCTCCATGTCCTTTCTCAGCCTGGGCAAGAGACACTCTGCTGGAGAAAAGCCAGCAAGCAGCAGGAGCTTGAGGAGGTGGAGCCCTTTGGGGGCTGGCTGTTCCAAAATGTTCAGATCAGGTGTAGCTGGGAGATGCGACCAGTCCAGCTTTCAGTGACCGCAAGCTCCCAAGGTCCCTCCCATGTGTGGAACAGTTGCTCAGTCTAGAGTTCCTATTTGCCTTCCCTGGACCTCCTCATCAGGCAGCACCAAGAGCATGCAGGCAACCTGCTCCCTGTGCCCCTGCTGCTGAGGGCACAGCTCTGGAGCAAGCCAGCTGCTTCCTGCAGGGAGATGGACCTGGCTGTGCCAAGAGCTGTGTGCAGGAGTCTTGTGATGGGTGACACAGGGTGCTTTTGTTGTGTCAGTGCATGTACCAGTTTACAGCCCTGCTTGGAATTGCCATGGGCTTGCCTGGCTGCTTTTTCTGCTGTGAAAAGGCTGAGCTGTTGCTATAGAATAGACACCTGCCCATGCCTTGTGGATGTTTATGCTGGAAAGACCTTGCTGAGTCCTTCTCAGCTTCTTAAGAGGTGCTCTGTGCTCACGCATCATGCTTCAGTCATTTCATGTCTCTTCCTTTGTCTTCTCTCTAGATTTATCCAGCTCCCCACCGGGACCTTATGGCCAAGAGATGTACGTGTACCGGCCTGAGGAGCGCTTCAAATCCCCACCCATCCTCCCGCCTCACCTCCTGCAGGTCATCCTCAACAAGGACACCAATATCTCGGTGTGTACCAGCATACTGCCCACAGAGACAGCCACACTGGGGTCAGAAAGGGAGTCCTGTCTGCAGGGAGCCTGGTCTCGCCTTGGCTGGGGTCTGGCCCTTGCATTTCCTAGGAAAAGCATCACTTTTCCCATTTGCCACACTGATTTGGCCTCCTGGTGCTTGGCTGAGCTCTGTTCCTGTTCAGAACGGCCAGAGACAGTGGCAGCTCAAACTGCCTGAGACAGCAGCTCCCTGTGCTGGCAGGGGCTGGGGGATCAGGGCTCTGCTGCTCCCCTGTGACACTCCTCTCCTCCTAGTGTGACCCAGCACTGCTGCCCGAGCCCAACCACGTCATGCTCAACCACCTCTATGCGCTCTCCATCAAGGTAAGCGCAGGTCCCACGAGGCTGCTGGGTGAGGGAATGGGAGCTGCCCTGACTCCCAGGAGCCTGCAGCACCTGCAGGGAGCAGAACCTGGTCAGCCGGGTGGGTGGAGATGGGACCTGGCTGCTGGGTGAAGTGTGGCACCACCAGGGGTGTAGGGTGTGCCTTCCTGACAGTTCCCTTCAGCTGCCTCCCTGCACCGTGGTGGAGCTAAGTATGTGTCAGACCCTGCCCTTGCTCTGCCCTGCTGCCCTGTTGTGTGTATTGGACTGGCTGTGGGGTTGGGGACAGGAGGGACAGGCTGAGGCAGCTCCCTGAGCCCACAGCTGACACTGTGCCCCTCGCAGGACGGCGTGATGGTGCTCAGTGCCACGCACCGCTACAAGAAGAAGTACGTCACCACGCTGCTCTACAAGCCCATCTGAGCCGGGGCCTCACACGCTCCCCACGCAGGACACGAAACGCCGCTTTGTCTGCACACACTGGGCCATAGGACTGTGTGACAACTGGCCACTGGCTCCAGCCTCCAACCTGGCAGGGACACGAGCCCCAGCAACAAGCTCAGGGCCACTGGGGCCTGTGACACTGTCCCATCCTACTGGCGTGGTTTAGCCCTTGGTTTCCGCCCACCTGCAGCTTCCCTTGGCTTCTGTGAGTCGCTGGGACCACTTTGCTGCTCACCAGAACAGCCTCTCCTCACGCCCAACACGGAAAGGGCTTCACCCTGCCTGTCTTCTCCAGCGTGTGAGGGCCTCAAGGTGGTCCTGGCACTGCACCCAGTCCAGGCTCCAGGAACACAGCCTGTTCTTCTGAAGGTTGCACTGCTGTCCTGGTGATGAGTCTCCAAGGCCACCTTGTTTGCTAGGAGCTCTGTGACACCGGAGCCTGGTACCTGCCCCCTGTCCCACAGCCCTGGCTGTGGGACTGCCCCCCAGGTTTGAGGAGGGCTCTGCAGCCCCAGCCCTCTGCCACGTTCAGCATTGAGCCAGCATGATGGACAGTACAGCTGGACACAGCCACTCTTACCTGCTGATGTGAGAGCACTGTCAAGGACGGCAACGCTCTGCCCCCAACGTTGGGTGCTTCTGTGGGGCAGGGTTGACTTTGTCACAGCCATAGGGGCACCGGCACATGCCCACGCTGGACGGGCCTGGGAAGAGCAGAGCCGGGCAGGCACTCCAGGACCCCGACTGCACCGCCTGCTGTCGCAGCAGCGCCATGGGACGGGGTTCTCTATTTATTACAGTATTTATTGTTCTCAGTGCTGCTTGCCTGGTGTTGGAGAGGGGCTCTAGAACAGCGAGAGGAGGAAAGGGAGCACCCAGTGCGGCACAGAGCTGCCCTTGGGGTATTAGGGTGGGGCATAGGGTCACTACCCTGGGGACAGCCAGTGCCTTTGGCACCCTGTGCTGCAGGTAGTTTGGGGAGGGGGAGCACGGCTGCAGAGACAGGCATGCCAGAAACACCACAACCCAAAGGAAACCTTTATTGGGGACTCCTCAGCCACCAAACAGAATGTGGCATTTCTTACATCTTCCTCCTGTGCTGGGGCCCCGACATGTCCAGGAGTCCCCAAAACACAGTTCCAATACCTCTGTCTATATACATATACATACATCCACAAGCAGGGACAGGGACTCTTCAGGGTTACAGAGGGGACCAAGTCCCAGGGCAAGGGGTGCTCAGCGTGGAGGGCTGTGTCACCCCACTCTGAGCACTGAGGGTGGAAGGTAGCGAGTGCTGAAGCATGGGGCAGACAAAGCCCAAGCCGGCAGCTGCTGCCGCCATGCCAAGCAAAGGCTGGTGGAGGGCATGCAACCATCACAGCAGCCCAAACCCACTGTCTGTGTAGCACTGGACACCCCAGACCCCTGTCCAACTCAGCCCTCAGAGTAGCACAGACAGGGTCCTCTCCAACCCTCTGGCACAGCACAGTTCAGCAGACTGGACTGTTCCATGCTGGGCCATTGCTCCTTGCTCTGTGTGGGGCTCACGCAACAGGCAGGGCCTGCTGGGCCTTCACCTGGCAAGAGACACATGACAATAAGGAAGAGCACTACTGTGCCCTGGGGACATGCTGGCTGAGGACAGAAGAGGAAAATGTGTCCCTGTGTCCCCCACATGCTTCACCTAGCTGGTCCTCAGCACTCCACGACAGCCACCACAGGGTGTGTGTCCATCCCCAAGGCATCAGGACAGGGACACTCACCCCTATCCCACACTGGCCATCAGGGTAGACTCACCTCCAGGTTTGTCCTGGCCTTGCGCAGCACATTGTGGGTCCTGGTCACTGCAGGAGAGAGAGATGGGGTCAGTGAGGTCCCTGTGCTGCAGAACCACATCAGGCACATGGGGACCAGGCCAGCTTGGCTGTGCCACCCAGACCACGTACACTGGCTGACAATGAACTGCTCCATGCTGTCCTTGAGCTGGGCTGTGCTGCGCAGCCGCTTGGCCGTGTTCTGCAGAGCATCCTCCCTCTCGGAGAGCCGGGCCCGCAGTGTTGCAATCTCGCCCTGGAGCACCTGCTCCTGGGACCAGAGGAGTGTGCTGAGCAGTGAGCACCCGGCCCCAGTGCCCTGCCAGCCCCCAGCCCCTGCTCACCTTGCCCTGGTGCTGCGCAGGGCTCACGGGCAGCACAGTGCTCCAGAAGGCGGTGAGGAGGGACACGCACTCCTCCAGGATGCCGTGCAGGGTGCTGGCGCTGCCCCACAGGTGCCCCTGCCCTGTGCCTGTCCACCCCAGGGCCTGCGGGAGAAGGGTGCGGGAGCAGGTGCTGCTGGGGCAGCCCCGTCCCGCTGCACCCGGGCACTCGCCATGCTCGGCCCAGCGCGGCAGGGCAGTGCTGGCAGCATTCCCTGGGCTGGAGGCTCCCTGCCTCCTGCCAGCCCTGCAGGTCTCGGGGCTGCTTCTGTGCTCGGGAGCCACGTTATGCACGGGGCGCAGAGGGTCTGGGCCCCAGCTGCTGCCAGCCCTGCCCTGCCCACACTTTACCTCCTTTCCCGGGAGCGGGCAGCTGGGCAGCCCGAGGGCCGGGCGGGTGAGACACATCAGCTCCCGGGCCAAGGCCTTCCCCTCCACGATGTGTTGCTCCAGGGCTCGGTACGTGTCCAGGCGGCCGACGATGTGAGCCCCTGCCAGTCCCTCGCTCTTCCTCACCAGCACATCTGCCCCACGTGGCTCTGTGGAACAAGCAGGGCTAGGTGAGGACCACTGCCTGCTCCCCTCGTGACCCACCCTGCCCCATCCCAGGCACTTGACTCTGCCCTGAGCTCTCCAGTCTTGTTCAGCAAGGGTGCTGCCACGAGCTTGTCAGGTCTCAGCAGCCCAAGGCCTGCATGCAGGCAGGCTCTGGTACCCACCGTCCGTCCGTCGGACCACCGACGTGTCAGAGGGCAGTGGGGAGAAGAGGGGAGCTGCTGAGTTAGTGCCAACATCCCGCACTGGAGGAGATGGGAAGCAGCCTGGAACAAGAAACATCTGAGCCCCTGTAGATAGATGTGGCTCTGTGCCTGAGCCTGCTGGGGTCCTGCGCTCCCTCTCTGCCTGCCAGCACGGCCACTCTGTGCCACCTGCTGCCACAGAAGTGTTTGGGACCACCCAAGGGCTGCAGAGGGGCCAGGCACCCCAAGAGCAGGAGCTGGGCAGGGATGCTGTGCATGGGTCCCATACCTGCTCGTGTCTCAGCAGAAGGGCCAGGGAGGCTCTCATAGACGTGCAGCTCCGCGCGCAGGGTCTGCAGGAGCAGGCGCTGCTCCTCACTCTGCTGCTGCAGGAGCGTCACCGAGTGCTGCAGCCTGCAGAGGTGACACGTGGGTCCAGTGCCAGCCACGCCTCCCAGTCCTGTGGCCCCAAGGCCACAATGCCCCAAACCGTACCTGTTGTTGTCCTCCTGCAAAGAGCGCCGCTCGTCCCGGAGCTGCCGGACACTCTCTTGGCACTCGGCGAGCTCCTCCGCCAGCCTCCGCTGCTTCCCACGCCTCTGGCTCAGCTCTGCTTCAGCCTCCCGTGCCCGGGAGCAGGCCGCCAGGAGCGTCTCCTGCACCCGCGCCAGCTCTGGGGACAGAGAGCGTGGAGGTGTCACTGCCACCCCACTCAGCCAGTGCCCTCTGCGACTCAGACCCGGGATGCTGGCCCAGCCCTACCTTGGGAGAGGTGGTCACGCTGGAGCCGCAGGGTCCGGTTTTCCTCGTGCAGAGCCTGGTTCTCCGTGCTCAGCTGCAGCCCCAGCTCCGGTGTCTGGGCATAGACATCACTGGGCAGTCCTGTGGAGAGGACCAGTGCTGAGTCTCTCTCCCCAGTGCCCCGTTGTGCACGGGGTGAGCAGCGGGTGGCCCCGGCAGCCCCAGCCCCATGCAGCACCGTACCGCTGGCCTTGCCGGTGGAAGCCAGGCGGCGCTCCAGCTGCTCCCGGAGCCGGTCATTGGTGCAGATGGACTCCTCCAGGCGCTGCCGCAGGCTGCGGATCTCCACCAAGTGTTCCTCCAGCAGGTCTGCCCCTGTCACAGCCAGGGACACAGCTCAGGGCAGGAAAGGCTGTGCCGCCCGCCTCTTGCCATCGCCACAGCAGAGCCCTGTCCCACAGCTGTTCTGGTGCCGGATCTCCTCCCAGTTCCCTCACATGCAGGTGGGATGCCCCTGTGCACTCCAGCATGGACCATACCTGTTAGCTTCTGGCTGGAGGGGTGCCCCAGGGGCAGGGCCCCGTAGAGCAGCTGGCCGGGCGGGGGCACGTCCCAGAGGCCGCGGGTGTCGGCGGCCCCAGGGAGCTCAGCCAGGCCCTGCAGGGCACTGTGTCGGCAGAACGATGCTGGGGCTTTGCTGCCCTCTCCAAAGGGGCCCAGTGGGACTGCGGGCTTTGCTGGTGCCATGGGCAGTGTCACACCTGCACACACAGGACAAAGTGGGGAGGAGGAGAAGGACAATGAGCAGGGAGGAAGAACAGGGCAACACACTCCCTCCATCTGCATTTTTTGCCCCCTTTTTGCCCTGCACAACAGTGCAGCCCAGTGTCCCCCATCGCTGACCTCCTGTCCCAATCAAACCTATTCCCCCTGAAGAGCAGGGGCTCTCCCATGACATGATGATTACAAGATACAAGGTGGAGGGTCTCAGCCCCACTCCTACACAACAACTCACCAAATTAGCCTTTTCCTAAAGGACCTGGGATATGCCAGGGTCCACACCAAGGGCTAGTGTCCATCCAACCCACCAGCTCCTCTCTACATGAGAGCCACATGTCCCCATTGTCTCTCAGCCAGAGCAGTGGGACCCAACCTCAAAGTCATAGCCCGAGAAGAAGAAGATCAAGGGCAGGACACGCGGGTCAGAGAGGGTGAGGGGTGATGTGTCACAGCACAGCATGCAGGACAGGCAGGACCAAACCCAAGTCAAGAGGCAGCGTGCTCACTTTCTCCCAGTTGCCTCCGGAGCACCTGCAGTTCCTGCTGTGCCTCAGCCAGGGAGCAGACAGAATTCCCGCAGCAGCCCAGGAGTGGTGGGGCCGCGGGAGGAGGGGGCCCGGCAGGTAGGAAGGGGGACAGCCCGTGGGCCAAGGCAGGCAGGGGGGCACTAACAGGTTTGGACAAGGAGTCAAAGTGAAGGCCTAGAGACAGGAAAGAGATGGAGAGAGACGTTACAGTGGCTCTGGCTCAGCCTGGCAGAGAGTCCTCCTCCCTGGGGCACTGGGGACACTGGCACACCCTGAGAAGCCAAGTCCCTGTGTCCAGAGGCACTACAGTTGTGGCCCCTGGTCACCATGAGGTACCTGTGTGTCGGGCGGGCTCCTCATGGCACTGGCTGAACTCGCTGGCCGCATCCCCATCAGAGCAGGGCTCCAGCCCCTCGGAGGTGAAGGACGAGCTGCTGGCAGAGTGGGATGACTCCGAGGGCGGGCAGCTGCTGCCTGGAGACTCAGAGCGCTCCTGCAGCTTCACCTCCAGGCTCTCAATCACCTTCTCCTTCTCCTGGAGCTCCCGGCTGAGCCTGCAGGGGTGGCCCATCACCAGGTCTGACCTCCATCCCACAGCCTTTTCCTACATGATTCCCCACATGCCCTGTCCCACTAGTGATGCAAGGCTGCTCTGAGACATGGAGTGCCCATGGGGCTCCCCATCCCCAGAGCAGAGGCAGCCCCAGGACATCCACCTGCAGCAGAGACCTCGAGGGCACCCTGGGCCCCCACCCCAAGCAGTGATAGACCTCAAGGTGCCCATGCCAAACACACCCCACAAACCCTTCCCTGGGAACAGGTACCTCTGTGCCAGGAGTTCGTGACTGGTTTTATCCTCCCCATCTTGTCGATCTCCTAAAAACCAAGCCAGAGAAGAGCCAGTCAGTCTCCATGCCCCAGGATGCCTGGTCCCAGACAGAGGCATAGCCGGACAGGACAGCCCAGCTCAAAGCAGGTATCCCAGACAGCACATGATGTGAGAGTGTCTGCTGCTCTTCACCCATCAAAGTATCCCTTCCTGACCATTGCACACCCATGATATCCAGCCCCACTGCCCGCCTAGAGGTACTTACTGGTGCCCAGCTTGTCACTGAGCCTCTCAGCCAGCTGCCTGCCCTGGGCCAGCTGCTCCCGAAAGCCCTGGCCCAGGTAGTAGTCGATGTCAGTGCCACGAAGGAGATCCTCAAAGGACCGCAGGGCATCCCGCAGGTGCTGGGCCAGGCTGCGGCTCACCCCACGGCCCTCCCGCAGCATCTGCCGCAAGTGGGAGAGCTCCCGAGCCTGTGCCTGGATCAACGAGTTGTATTTCCTAGGAGAGATGGGCAAGCAGGGCGTTCACAGGGCAGCCAGACTCCCTGAGAGCATAGCACAGAGGGAGTCTGTGCACCTTCCACTGCTGGGACTCTGCCCCACCACAGAGACACCCCAGGAACCTGCCTGCAGGGAAACCAGGAGCCACCATCCTTGGGCAGCTCCTGGAAATCCCTGTGTCTCGCCATCTGCTCCCGGTCCCCAGGGCCATACCCTGGCCAAGTGGCAGACTGCAGCTCCTTGGGCAAAGTGCCTCCGTGCTTGGCTGCGGGCAGCTGTGCCTCGAGCAGGGCGACGCGGTGCACCAGGCTCTGCAGGTCACGGTGTGCCCGCAGGGCGGGCGGGCAGAGCCTGCCGTGCCCATCCGACTGCCAGCCCTCGTCCTCGTCCGTCAGGCTGTGGGCTGGGGACGCCAAGGCCTTGGGGCCTGGCAGGGGCCGCTCAGCACCCGAGGTGTAGCCACTGGTGATGGAGATGGAGCGGGCACGGCGCTGCAGGCTCTGGATCACTTTGTTGGCATTGAGCAGTTGGGCCTTGAGGTCCTGGATGTGCTGGTGCAGGGCCCCCACATCCTCCAGAGCCATGGTTTTCTGGGCAGTTTTGCCTCCTCTGGACATCCCTGACTGGCATAGGGACCCCAGTTCCTCACCCAGGCTGGTCTCACTGAATACATCTGGCTCCTCACATTCTGCAGAGAGCACAGTGTGTCATTTCTCCATGCCAGGTGGGCAAAGCACAGGGATCCCTGGAACCCTGGCTCTCCTTACCAGGACTGGTGGTCTCATCACGGTCAGCCTCAGTCTCACTTCGCCCACAGGTCTCATAGCCCAGGTCCTGGAAGTCCACCTGCACTTGCTTGCTGAGCTGCTGGGTGTGAGGTTCACCTGCTGGGCAGCCCCATCGGCTCAGGGACCCCAGGCAGGATTCACCACCCCTGCCCCGTGCACAGTACAGTGCACAGGGCATGCCAGGCTCAGAACACACCCCCACCCCACCCTGGGTGTTAACTCACGGAGCAGGACGTGGTATTTCTCCAGCTGCTCAGCTTGTGCCCGCACTGTGGCCTCCGAGGCAGCGAGCTTGTCCTGCAGCTCCTGGCACTGCCTTTGGCCCTGTGCCACCTGGGAGCGCAGCTCTGCCCTCAGCCCTGGCCAGCCCCCGCCAGGAACCAAGCCTTCCACCTGCCGGAGGGAAGATGGGCTGCCAGCTCCCCACTTCCACCCTCATCCCCATCTCTGTCTCCATCCCCACTCTAGTTCCCCGTGCACTTACATGGCTCCAGTCCCCTCCACCCGGGCTGCCAGGGCAGGGTCTCTTGGGCATGTCATCCTGGGATCGCGCCTCCAGCGCCGGCCGTTTGGTGGGCACAGCTCCCCTCTCTGCCGGGAACCCCTGGCCATCCCCGCTGCCTCCGGCCGGGCGGTCCCCAAGGGAACTGCGGCTCTTCCGCTGCAGCCTACGGGGCTCAGGGGCCAGGGGGCTGCCCAGCCCAGCCTCCTCCTGCTCCCCGCTCTCCAGCAGCGACGTGGCTTCACCCATCCGCTCTTTCAGCTCCGCGTTTTCCAGGCACAGGCTCAGCATCGCCTTCCTGGGGGCACAAGGCACAGTGAAGGACAGGCAGAGGACGGGATGCAGGGTGACTCCAGAGAACCAGAGCTCTTGCCTGATGTGGGAGACAGAGGAGAAGCCGGCTTCTTCCAGCTGCGCCTTCAGCTCCCGCAGCTCCTCCTCAGCCCGCAGCTCCCGTTCTGGCACGGTGGGTACTGTGCTCCTTTCAGTGTCCCCATTTTCCTTGTGGGCCCGGGGATTGCTCTAGGGGGACAAAGACGGAGGGTGACAGGGACGTTTCCGAAGGGACTGGGACGCAGTTTGGCCGTGGTGCAGTGCCCAGCTCTGCCACCGCTGCTCCCAGCGTCGCGCTGCCCTGACTCACCTGCTGGGTTGCCAAGCCACGGGCTGCCTCCTCCTTCATGCTGTCGGTGAAGTTGGTGCTGGCATCATCAGCCTGTGTGCCTGCGGCCTGACCTAGGGGACAGCACAGCACAGCAAGGTGCTCAGAGCAGTGGCACTGGCGGCACTGCCTCTGTCCCCTCCTCCCCAGTGATACCCACGGTCACTGCGGGCAGCCCCAGGGCAGGTGTCTGCTCTCATACACACCCGGTGCCGGAACACTCTCAGCTGGACTGAGGTTTCCCTGCTGTCCCTGGGTCCTGCCACCCCTCCCCCTGCATATTGGAGCCCCAGCCCAATACCCTGTGCCGGCCCATCACTGGGGGAGGGGACAGCCCCGGGGGTGGGAACGCTGCAACGGCACCTGCCCCATCCACACCTTGTGCTTGCTGCCCTGACACACAGGCACATGCACCACCCACCCTGCAGCCACTTCACAAGCCACAGCCAGCAGCAGCAGCAGCAGCAAGCCTGGTCAGGGAGCCTTGCTGGCACTGCCCCAACCTGGTGGGAGTATTGGGGTGCACACCCCACCATTACCTACCGAGGCAGGGGCAGCTTGGGGGCAGCCACTCTGCCCATGGTGCCCAAGCCCTGCTGTCAGGCATGGCCTAGGGCTCCTTGCAAGCCCTGTGCTGGCTTTGCAGAGGTAAAGGGACGCTTGTGTCTCATACCACAGTGCATGGGGGGCTTGGGCTGAGCTGGGGTCGTGCTTTTCTGCTTGCACACAGCTCAACTCCTGTCCCCTTGGTGCCAAACCCTGGGTGAGGGCTTGAACCCCTTGTCTGGGCAGCTGGGAGATGGGTGTATCCCCAATCCCTCTTCTCCCCAGGGAGAGAGACATTTAAACACAGCCCAAGGCTGTCCCCTAGGGCTGTGCAGGGCCAGGTTCCACAGCTGCTTGTGCACCAAAGGAGAGGTAACTGCTTTGCCTGTGGCCAAATCCATCACCATCAAATCTGGACCTGCCAGACAAGGCAGAACACAGAGCTGGGGAAATGCACAGAGAAATGCTGTCAGGAGAGATGCCAAGCATCACTGGTGAAGGGGAAGCCAGCAGGGAAGTGCCTGGCTCTCTGGAAGAATAGCCAAGGACCAGCCAGGAGCATGCCTTGCAGCAGAGCAGGGCACTGTGCTCATAGATAGGGACACACTCAGGAGACCCACGTGTGACAAGCAACTGCCATGAGGCTGCAGAAATATGGGGCACCTCACTGCTGAACCTGGGCAGACATCACCCTGCGTGGTGGAGCCTGCCCACTGAAGCAGCCGTGTCCCAGGAAGCAAGGACAGCCATCACTGCCCCCGGGAGCAAGGACGGCCATCATGGAGAAATGCTGTTCTGGGAGCAAAACGCTCAGCCACAGCTGGAAGCGGCAGCAGCACCGCAGCGAAAAAGCAGCTCCTGTAGGTGGCACTCAGCACAGCCAAAGCACAGCCCTGTGAGCCCCCAGGAACAGAGCCTGCTGGTGGCTAAAGCAGCCAGGGCGACAGCAGCGTCGGTGCGGCCCTGAAGGGTGAGCGGATGCAGCCTTTGCTGGGGGACTGAGGGCCACGTGGCTCTCAAGATAGGTCACCATGGTTGAGGGACCACAGCAGGGCACAGCTGCTCTGGGAACACGGGAGAACCAGCTCTTGTGCCAGGGCACAGCATCCCCCTTCTCACCATTGCCCACAGCTCCGCACGGCTCCCAGCGCTCCAGGGCTGAGGGCTAAAAGGGAGTTCAATTCTCAAGGAAAAAGGACCCCAAAACCAACAAAAACAAGGGGCAGAACAGGAAGCTGGTGCTGAGGAGCAGGAAATGTGTTCAGGCAGGGCAGCTGCGCCCAGACTGGTGGTCACCAGGTGCTTTAACCCTTCATCACAGCAGCAGCACACCAGGCTGCTCAGGTCTCTGTGTGCCACCAGCACAGCAGACCAGAGATGCAACCACAGCACTACTCTTCCACAGACTCCTCAGGCTTTCAGCCCAGCCTGAAGGCACAGAGAATTAGTTACATGCTTGCAAATCGTACATGGCCCACAAGCAGGGGACATCCAGGTATACGGGAGCCTTCACACTGCTGGGAACAAGGGAAAGGAAGCAAGGTCCTTGGGGAAGTTCAGAGAGGAAGGAGAGACTTCCACAAAGAGCTACGACACAGCACAAAGCACTGCGCAGTTTGACAGAGGGTGATCTCAGGAAGGGAACGCTCAAGCTGGTCATCCCACAGGGCATGACCAGCCAGGAATATCAGGGATAAGAGGAGGCTTTAAAGAACAGACCAGAAAATAGCTGGGCCAGCTGAGCCTAGGATAACACTGCCCCTAAGGGGCACTTCACAGCAATGACTCTGACAGAGGCAGGGACAGACCTACAGCAAAACACAGACACAGGTGGAGAAGGGAGCTGTCTAAGCACCAGTTAGGACTTCTCTCAGGCCATGCCAATGAGTCTGGGCTGGGTCCTGGGCTCCATGGTACGCAAGGGACCAGGGGGCCAGCTGGGCATCAGTGCCAGGATGGCAGAGAGAAGATGGAAAGGTAAGGACAGGGACACAAAGGCTTCTATAAAGTCAGAAGCAAAAGGTTGAAGAGAAGATGGTGCTACACAGAGAAGTGAGAGGAAGAGAATGAGATGAAACACAAGAAAGGAAATGCTAACAAAATCCAGAGCTGCCCAGCAGCTCCCAGCTGTGTCCCTTCAAGCCACAGGGGAACTGCTGCAGTCACAATGCAGCTGAGAGCTGACCCAGAGGGGCAGTGCTGACCTGCTGCGTGCAAGGAGCTCCTATGACACAGGGAGGAGAAGCCCTCAGTGCACCACAAGGCACAGGACAAGCAGTGCCAGCTGAAGCAGTTGCAAGGAGACATGCAGCAGAGCAGCCACAGGTCCAGGTGTGCAGCCCAGCACAGTGGAGTTCTTCTGCTTCGCCTGCTCCTAGCTCAGCCTCCCCAGCAAGCTGAAACAGATGCTCACAGGTGCAAGATTTGCTCCTGCCATTTTGAGAAGTGCTTGAGTACAAGACAGCAGATCCACAGCCCACTGTGCATGGGAAGCCCTGGTCATTGGAAGGTTGTTGCTACTGTTTTTCAGCTTTCATGCCAGCTCCCACACTCCCAGAGGAGGTGGAAGAGGGCCTGGAAAAGGTATGCAGTGGTGCTGAGGGGGACGGTCCCCAGCACCTCAGAAATAGGGTCCTGTCCACAGCCCAAGGGGCATGTGGAGCATGTAAGGGGTGTGTGCACATACAAGTGAGGGAGCAGACCCAGCCCAGACCCTGGGAGCAGGGACAGGTCTCAGTCCCCCCAAACCATCTGTCAAAAAGGAGGAAGCTCTCTCATGAAAGCACCAGCAAGTTAGGCTGAAACAACTTACAATTAGGAAAAAAAAAGCCAGTCAGTAAAATCATCAACACTGGAGTAGGATTTGGTTTAAGCATAAACTGAATTGCTGGTTCTACACTCAAGTCTTGTGTAAAGGGCCCAGGCAAGTGTCACTAGGTCTTGAATTCTCCATCTCTGGAACACACTTTTCCATATACACTGTCTCCCTTTGGGCCAGCCACCATCAACCCAAGGGGTGGATGTCACTGGGTAAGAAAAATGGTGAGGGAATACAAAAACTCACACTCATGCACTTGGGAGATGATAGAAAACATCTGGTGTTTCCTTCAAGATAGGGAATCTTTATTTGGCCCATGGTGGTGGGAAGAGAAGGGAGATAGAGGGGAATAACTAAAATGGAATGATTTGAATGTGCAAATACATCAGTGGCCACCGGGGTGGGTCAGACAGGAACATACACGAGACACAGGTGGATTGCACTGATCGCCGTTTCCAAAGCAGCTCAAAAATGAAACAAAAACAAGCCCTGCAGCAGTTCTATCGTACCATCACTAAGTACCAAAGCTCAGAGTCAGTGAGACAGGTTAGTGAACCGTTTCCGTGGCAGGCGGGCGAGCGCCAGTGCTCAGAAGGCATGCTGGGGTAGGGCTCTAACACGCTCCTGTTCCCCACCTCCTATGGCGCCCTGTGTCTCCAGCCTGCTCAAACACTCCAAGCTTCTTCCAAGAGCTTCTTCCAGCTGTCCCCGGAGCTCGTGGACCCCTTCCAGCTCCACCTGCAGAGCGTGGTCTCTCGCGGCGCTGAGTGGACACGCGGCACAGAAGGGAAAAGGGTTAGACAGGCAAAGCGGCCCCTCCATCGGGGACACTGACATCAGGCACAGTCCTGGGTGCTCCCCATGCAGCTCAGCCACCTCCTGCCTCACCTCCAACCTCCCCAGAGCACAGCCACCCCCAAAAAAGGCCCCAGCCCATGGTAGAGGCCTCGGGGTCGCAGCTGTTCTTCAGTACATTCCCAAGCACTCCACTTATGTGCTCCCTTGCTATCAGGTAGCTCAAATATCCTAGAGGCTGCAGCCCTGTGAAGGGCAGGGAATTAATGCAGGGGGCAGGCAACTGCCTGGATAAGCACCTAGAGAGATCCTTATCAACCCAACAGTTGGCTGGGAATTTGACAGCAGTCTCTGAAAGGTGGCCAAATGTGGGTGGGAAACTGAGCTGGGAGGGGATAAGCCAGGGAACAGAGAAGGAAATCCCACAGCAATGGAGGGAGTTTAGGGAGCATTTAAAGCTGGCCACTGCAGCCTCTTCAAGGGAAAAAGGCAGTCTAAAACTCAACACTCTCAAAGAAACATTTGAGTGACCCTTTGCCTAGAATCCCTCTTTCCCCACTGAAAACTCTCAGACTTGCAGAATGATCCCTGTTTCAGAGACTGCCCCACTGGACCACCCATGCCTGCCCTGGCAGTAGAGCAGGGCTGCACAGAGCCAAGGCAGCCCCACTTACCTGTCTGGGTGTGTGTGAAACTTCACCAGGCTGCCATAGAGCTGTCTCTCTGCCTGGAGAGCCTCATTTAACCGATTCCTCTCAGCCACCAGCCCTTCCAGCATCAGTAACAACTGGTTAGAGAGAAGAGACAAGATGCAGCTCTTAAACAGAGACAGAAATCAAAGGGGATATCTAGTTGTCCCTAACAAACTGGGGGTTCCCTTTCCTCTCTTGCTTGTGTCCAAGTTGGTCCATGTCATACCCAGACTCCCAAAAGACTCTGCCCTTTGGACAAGTGCTAAAGACAACTGATCTCCTCTGTATTCCCACATTCACACAGCCAGCTTCCAAGAACAACCACATCTTGGCATATCCAAAGGCTGAAAACAAAGCCTCATAACTGAACACCAGCAGAAATACAAACCCACCCAAGCTTGCCCCACTGGCACACTACCTGCTGCCTTCTGTTTCCAGTAGCCTCCTGTCCTCGTGACTCTGCTACGGCCACTTTCTCCCGAAGCACCAGCACTTCTTGTGTCAGCCTTTCCACGGCTGGAATTTCTTCAGGATCCACCAGCTGCATCTGCAGATCCTGAAAACCAACAAACAGCAGGAGAGCTCTATGAAGAAGGATCAGTAACAAAGACAGCTGAACCTTCACAAACCTCCCTGGAATGTAACTGCCAGAAGTTTCCAGTGTTTGGAAAGATTCAGGTCTCCAAAGAAAAAAATGCCAAAGCACCGAGAGTGGATGAGGCACAGACCATAGTTTACAGTAAGAACCAAAAAGGGACACAATGCATTCTGATAAAAGGACTTGAAGGAGGGTGATTGGTACAGAAAGAGCAAAACACCAAATAACAACAGTCTAGGGGTCTGGGGCCTTTGCCTTCTGGCTAAAGAACATAGAGACCCGTAGGCAAACCAGCAGCAATAGCATCTACAGCCAGCCAGCCAGCCACACTGCTCTGAGGATGTGTGCAAGAAGAGACTCCTCTGCAGCCTTCCCAGGTGGACCTCACCCAGCCTAACACACCATCTCACCTTGATGAGGTCCTCTTTGATCTGGATGGTTCTGGTCAAGGACTCGATATCCGAGGCCTGCACCTGCAGCTCCTCCTCCTGTGTGGCCACGAGAGACTGGAGAGCAGTGAGCTCCCGCTGCAGAGGGAACAGAAGCCTGTCAGAGACTTCTGAAAGCCAACACCCCCTGCAAGCTGCTGCCCCATTCCTCTCACTGGGAGTACCCTCACAACAGTGGGGTCCAAAACCTCCAGTGAGGGGCAGCCCTAAGGTCTCCTGAAGGCAAGGGAGATCAGCACAGGCTCCATCACAAGCTCACCCTGCTTTCCCTTTCCTTCTTCGCCATTAGCTCCAGCTCCTCTTTGGCATTGACAAGATCCTTCTCCAGTTCTGCTGCTGACATTGTAACTGCAAAGACAACTTGGTTACTGCAGGGACACTGTGTGCCAGTTCAGACCCCAGGATCACACAGAATCTCTCTCTGGCAAGACAGGTCCCCAGTGCTTGTGCTCCCCATCACACTGTTTCTTAGTAGGCGCATTTTTCCCTGCTTGATCTTTCAACAGTAGCCCAAAGCAACAGCAACATCACAGGCCTGCTGTCCTATCCCTGGCCAAGTTCAAGTGCCCTGGTCCCAAGGCAAAACCCAAACCAGTTACACTTGTCTCAGCTCGGCCTGAAACAACGTCAAAAACTCTGGAGTGGATAGCATCAGATCTTGAGTAGAAACAGCTCACCTCAAACCCAACAGCATCCTTTCTCTTTCCCTTACTCCCATCCTCAGACATCACCCAGAAGAGAGGCACAGCTTTATTTCAAAATTCTCTTGTTCAAAGCTCTCTACTCTTACACAGCTTTATGTAACCATGTTTCCCCCACAGCAGAAAGCCCTGGTCATATTTGGGGACCTCAAAAGAAGCTACCCCATACTCACCTCCCTCAGTCCTGCAGCTGCTGTCCCCCTGTGGGGTTCCAGCAATGACTGTAGCTCCACAAGCTCTTTGCAGTATTTCCTGAAAACATAAAAGTCTGCAGGTTTGCATTTTCATGGGGAACACACAGCTTCCCCAGAATTCCAGGACTGCAACAAGGCTGCTGGCTGTTCTGTTGAGACCTCTAAAATGTGAAAAAAACAATGAAGGGGATATAGCCAGGCAGCAGGGACAAGTGAATTGCACCCAGAAGTTGTATGTGTGGGGAAGAGGGCACTGGCCTCATTTTATTTGGCCCTGGGATGCTGCTGGCAGCGTCTTCACAGTAAAGATTAAACAGGTTTCACTCAACAGCAGCAAGACCATCTTTCTATTGAGACTCATCTTCATCTCACATGTGGCCCAAAGGGACCATGCAGGAAGGAAAACACATCCCTGGAAGTCTCTAGAGCTCACTGATCCTGGGAATAGAAACCTGTTTACAGCTGCTTAAAAACATTCAATGTGTCAGCTCACCAATAAACCATTAACAGCTGCTCAAGTAGGAGCCATGGCATATGCAGTCTTGGAGTTGTGTTCAGCCTCAAAGGGGGTTTTAGCAAAGCTGCTTTAAAAATACCAACTCCAATTGTGGAAGAGACAGCAAACAGCCAGCAGGCTCTGCCAAGAATTAGTAGGACCTAAATTTAGCTCTCTTGTCCCCTCTAGAATGTGACAATGTCAGGGAGGGGATTACAATACAGCAAGGCAACCCAGCCCAAGGAAGGAGCGGGTCAATGCTGGAAGGTCAAAGGGTAGACGTCTTTCATACTCTCACGTGCCCCAAGGATTCAATTACTGCTCCATCAAAACAAAAAGACACACTGAGTGACAAAGGCTGGTGAAATCAAGATCAGAACATTCAGGCAGCATTCCTGCTCCTCAGTTTCTTCTCCTCCTATAGGAAGTCTTTTCCCTAATCCCACTTTCATTTCTATCATTCTCTGTGGTTCTCTTCTCTCTCCTATTTCCTTCTGTGGCAACCAATTCTTTCTGGAGCCCCAGGGCCACAGGCAGAGAAACACAGTGCATGATTCTTACTTGTATGGGTTGTTTGTCCTGCTTCAATGGCCTGGCACCAGCTGACTGGGTCCCAACAGGGTCCTTCCCCAACACATGCTGGCGCAGGAGTTGTAGCTCGCAGCTCCTTTCAGCCAAAGCCTGTGCCATCTTCTCTGCAGCCGCCTGATTGAGGGAGAAGATTAGGGGTAGGATCCCAGTCCCTCTCTCTCCTTAGAGACTAAGGGAAACCATCTCAATATTTATCTGTTAGTTGAGACTCAAAGTACTCTGCACACCAGCCTGGCAGCTACTGCTCCTGGCCACTCACACCCTTCCCACCTCTACTCGTCAGCAAGGCTCGGCCTCTCACCTACAGAGGAACAAACTCCTCCATTTCTCTCAGCCCACTCAGGAGCTTCTCTGCTTAACAAAGGTCAGGGCCACCCACCTCAGCCTCCCACTGGGGCACTGCACAAAACTCACTCTGTTCTGCTGCTCCTTGGTGCTCAGAGCCTGCAGCAGCTCCCGAATTTCAGCATCATGCTCCATGGTTTGACGGTTCCGATCACTGAGGAGATCCTGTAGCATCTTCTCCTTGTGCTGGAGACGCAGGCACAGCTCCTCTGCTACCTCACTCTGCCCAGGGCCCAGCTTGCACAGCAGAGTTGCTGTAAGTTCCTGAACAAGGGGGAAAAAAGGAGAGAGACTGCTACCATCAAACTGGAAGTTGTTCAAGTACTAACAGCTCTTCAGTCTGGGTGCAGCTGAGAGAGCAGTGTCAGCAGACACAGGTATGTCCAGGTGTCAAAAGCAGCAGCCTCCAAACACTGAGCACAACTTCAGGTGAGGCAGCCAGCAGGCTCTGCTTTGGGACCACTCTCCCTATGGACAAACTGGCTGAAGGCTCAGGAAGCCAAGCTACGGCCTTACCTCCACTTCCTTGTTCCTGTCATGCAGGCAGGTCTGCAGCTGCTGGATGATCCCTTCCTGCTCCTTCTGCCTGCTGCAAGATTTGGCCTCAATCTCCTCTTTGAGCCACCGGAGGTTTTGGCAGGTTGCTGAGACCTGCTCCAGTTCCAGGGTTTTGGCTTTCAGGAGGCTCTCCAGGCTCTGAAGACCACAACAGAAGGGACAGAGACTTAATCCTGAATTAAGCAAAACTGGAAATACCAGTCTCTACTGCTTGCAGAGTCACACAGATTCACCCAGCTGCTCCATGTGTCCTCTACACCCAGCCCAGAAACAAGAGTGACCCAGGAACTTGCCCCACACACAAAGCCAGAGGAAGCTGAACACCTGCAGACACCCTCTTCCCCAGCAAGCACCAGAGCACTCACAGGAAGGTCTGTCTGACACCATGTCCCCACAGCCATGCTGGACCCTGCAGGCCCAGGTCCAAGCACTCACGTGGATGGTGGCCTCGTTGCTGGAGAGGACATTGCGCAGCCTCTCCAGGTCACTGCCACGCTCCCGGATCGAGAGACGCAGCTGTTGCAGCTCCTGCTCCTTCTTCTCCAGGGCACAGAACTTCTCATCCACTGCTCGCTGTGTGAGAGAGGGGATCATTCACAGTGGGGTAACAGGGCTCTGCAGCCACCACTCCCTGAGTGTGGGACTTCAGCTCTCCCTTCCAGAGGACTCCTCTGGAAGGCTGAGCCATGAAGAGCATGTAGAAGATATGGTCACCCAAAGGCTGAGCCTCAGGGACAATTGAAACATTGCCTACAATATGTGCTCACCTCCAGAGCAGCATCCCTGTCGCTGACACGCTGCTGCAGTTTCTCCAACATGGCATTCATGGCTGCAGGGCTCTTCTCCAAGCTTTGCTGGCATTGCAGAAGCTCCCTGGATTCCTAGAGATCATACACACACACACACCCCCCCTAGTACAACTGACAGTACAGAAACCTCCCCCACTCCCAAGAGCAGCACAGGAGAATCAGGGATAACTACCTCCACCCTCTGCTTGCTCTAGCCTTCACATTAAAGGGTAGTAGTCCCAGCACCTGGGGCTGGCTGACTAGCACCTGCCAGGGCTCACCAGGCATTGCTGGGGGCTGACGTACATGGCTACCTGTGCCTTACTCCTCATCTTGGGGACCCAGAAGCCACTCTTTGCTTCCTTTCTTCAAAGGGCATGCATGAAAGCTACAGACAGACTTTTGCATGGCCAAATACCAAAGGAGGAGCAGGGACTCCATGTAATTATGCTCAACTCAGATCTTTCTGCATCTCACCTGCAGAAGCTGCTCCTTGCGAGCCAGCTGCTGAGTCAAACGCTGAACTCTCTGCTCCTGGGCCTGCAGCTCACGGCTTTTCTCCCACTCCAAAGTCTGGAGCTGCTGAGCCTTGTCCTGCAGCTCTGCCTGCAGCTGTTGTACCACAGCACGCAGCTCCTGCAAGGAAAAATCACACTGCTTGCAATTCAGTCCTCAACACAACCATAAACAGCAGGCCAGTCTGAGGAAGCCAAGAGCAGTAAGGGCTGTGGGAACAGCTAAAAATGCTCTGCAACGCTACAACTTTCACATCTCAAAACACACTTGCATGGTGTTTGAATTTATTTCATTGCCCAGGGTATCCATCCATCTAAATCCCTTGCTCTGGCCACAGGCAGAGCTTTAGTCAATCACAGCTAATCTGTGCAGCAGGGGACATGAACATCACAAAAAGAGATGGGACGTTTGCACCAGCCAGAGATGTATAAGTGACAACACACCCACTATGAAGGGTCTTTGCTGATTCTAAATCCTCAGCTATGACACCAGGGAGGCTGGAGAATTTTCCTTACCATGTGTGACAATGGGTTAAGGCAAGTGTGCCCAGTCTGCTGTCAGCAGAAATAATGAATGAGAGCAGAGTATGGCCTACATCGGTGCTTCTTAAGAAACTCACAGGTTAAGTGCTTGTCATACCTGATTGTGTTTCCAGGTTGCCTCTTTCTGCTGCTCTTCCTCATGGACCGTGGTCTCCAGGAGCTGGGTTGTTCTCTTGGCTTCAGCCAGCTGATGCTCTTTCTGGCGCTGAGCTCTCTTCAGTTTCTGTACCTCCAGCTTGGTGCAGAAAAGTGTGTTCTGGAGATCGAGCGGGGACATTTGCTGCTCCTGTGGTGACAGCGGGCTCTCTGAAACCTACCAAAAAACAGTGATCAGAGAAACTCAAAGATTCTCTTCACTGAGAGATCTAAAAACCAAGATCCCTGCAGAATGAAACCTGGTGTATTTGAGGCTTTCCAGAATATACCTGCAGCTGTCCCAGATGGTTTCTGTGTAATATGTCTCGCAGCTTGGCCACCGTCTCGTTCTGCCCTTCGATGATGTGGTACAGCTCTTCTGTCTGCTCCAAGCACAGGAAGCCCAGTCAGTGGCAAACCAAGCACAAACTCTCCCATCCCAAGCCTCCAGCCTGGATCATGGCACCTCAGCACCACATGAAAGAGTTTTGCAAGAAATAATTTACTGAGATGCAGGATGCCAAGCAGTGGCTCAAGCGTTCCTTGTCAGACACTGCCCACAGGGCTAGCACAGTTCCCTGTTTTGGGGAGCACCACCCTGCCCACCCAAAACTATTACCTTACTCTCTTTGCTCTTCAGGGCCTCGTTCAGACTCTGGATTGTGCGATCTTGCCTTTGTGATGTTTCTTGGACAGATTTTAATTCGAAATTCAATTCACTCAGCTTTTCCTGTAACAACTGAAGACAGAAATAGGTTGGGTTTGTTTAATCCTGCCTAATGCTCTATGTAAACACTCTTAAGACTCCCTCCACTCCTTACTCCATACAGCCCTGGTGCTGACCACATCAAGATCAACGTGGCTCCCTCTAGAGTCTGTAAACACTGTTGGAGCTGGGTGGAGTTCAGTGAGTAAACACAAAGGCCCTTCACAGGACTTATTCCGGTGCTTCTGCTCCGTCACATGCAGGGCAAGAGGTTTCAGGCTTGGGTTCACAGATCATACTGCCTCCCACGCACTCCAGGAGAGCCTCACTCAGACTGCCCACCAGCCCTCCCTCCCAGTTTCTGTCATTTGCTTGTGTTTCCTCAAAAAAAAGGGGCTGCTTCAGCCCAAAATCCTCCCAAAAATCTGGATGAAAAATATCGGCATGGAGAAGCTACACATTCACTGATCAAATCAGTGGCTTATTTACCATTAAATTCTGGCTTCAGCACAACTGAGCCTAGCCAGTGCCAGTGTGCCAACAGCACAGCTGCAAAGCAAAGGGGAACCTTTCACCAGTCTCCATGGCTGGTTTACAACCTGAGGAACTTTTGCCTTTGACACTCTCACCCTAAAGACAACACTACCCACTCAAAGAGTTTCAGGATAGTTTGCTGCTTTCACCATAATGCTCATGACACAGCACATGTTGCCCAGTTAAACAAGTGCTTATTAGCATTTTTAAACATGCTGCCTGTTGGCATTCTTGAACTTGGATGATACATCTCTTCCTATGAACTGACTCAAGCCTCAGCTTCTTAAGGAGCTGGTGCTGCCACGTAATTTCCTCTGGTTGCTCATTAATTTACACACCTGTCCTGTTATCTCTTCTCTAAGAGACACTCCCCCTAACTTGTTTAAACACTTCTAAGTGCATTTACTGGACCTTGTCTCTTTTTCCATCAAGCTTTGCAGTCCAGGCAGGTTCAGCACCTTATGGCTATCCCCAGATTTAAATAAATATTCCATCTTGAGTTTTTGTCCAGACAGTATAATTTACCTTTGAGCTCAAGATCATAATTAAGAACATATACCCTTCTCAACACGTGTTAATATTGATCTGCCTCAAGAGAACTCAGATACGTTGTTTCTTTCCCAAGTATTTAAATAAAAATGAAACCAGGACCCCCTCTAGGTTGATCACCCTTGCAGCTTGAAAAAAGAAGGCAGTCTTCATGCCCTCTCTCCTGCACCAGGCTCAGCCCATGCAAATCCAAGAGACAGCGAAACACCTCTCCTTCACCAGCTCCTGAAAGGCTCACCAGGCAAGTGGAAAGTTCTTTCAAAATAATGATTTGCAAAATTAAACATGGAAAAATTACACAGCCCAGCTGCAGGGAAAAGAAGTAAATGCTTTTAACTGAAGCTGGCAGACAGCAGCACTGAGAATCATACACCCTTGCTGGAAGAGAGGTGCAGGTAGCTGCCTCCAGCCAGGCCAGGAAGAACGCTCTGACACTAACCACATCAGATTCGCTAGGCACTGGATGTGCTGTTCATGAAGAAATACCTTGTTGGCAGCTTCAAAGTGCTGGATTTTGCCCTGCAGCTCTGCTGCACGTACATCAGACACGTGCTCCTCTGCTGCAGGGCGACCTGGAACTGACTGCTGATGTTCATCCTGCAAATTCTGAAAGGAGGAAAATAATAAAAAATGAGAGAATGGCTCAACTCTTGCACTGGCTTCTTCTGTTCAGCTGTCAGCCCTCACAGACCCTGCAGAAGGGTTTAAACATGTCCCACGTGCTTTTCTAACTGGCTCTGATACATTATTCTACCCATGTCTCCCTTCATCTGGGTGGCAGGCTGGCACCTGGCAGCTCTCTGCCTCATATGCCAGAAGTGCCCTGGTGCCCCGAGGCTCTGATTGGGCTCCCTGTCTCTCCTCACTGCTGCACCACGAGCCCTGCAGCTTGTTTAACCACTGCCTGTGGGCTGATGATGGATCTTCTCCCCACACTCAAGCTGTATCCCTGAAACCCGCTCTCCCTTCCATGTGCCCTACTGGTATTTCAAAAAAGCATCAAAACCAGCACTGTAATGGTTCCCAGTTCTGCTGAGCTTCTGTGTCTGTATCAAGCCTACAACCTTTGATCCTTCCCACCAGCTCCCCTCCTGCCATGACCCAGCAGCCATCCCCTGCTCTGAACCCCTCCACTCGTGATTTTCTGGGGTCTCCTTCACGACTCCCCGTGCTCCAGCACTCACACCGTGTACAATTCCCTGCAGCTCCTCAAACAGGAGCAAATTCAGTGCCACAGCTGAGATTTTTTTTCGTGACACATACCCATTTACTGGGAACGTAAACAGCCTGCTTTGTGACACCTGGCCTGCAGAGCCGGCTGGCTGAGCACAACACTAATCCCTTGTCATCCCTCCTTACAACTGTCTCCCGCCCAGTGAGTTAACTCCTTAGGGCAGCACTCCATCCCAGCCACCCTTCTCAGCCCTCACAGGACTCCTTCAGTATTCCTGAATACTACCAGCGACACAAGATTGACTGCACTGCTGCCTGCTCTAGGTGGGAACCCTGGAAAGAGCTCCAGGGATTCAGCACAAAGGCCATGGAAACGTGGCAGGGTTTTTTGGAGCACACGCAGGAGCACCAGCTCCAGGCAGTGCAGCACAGTGAGAACAGTCAGCTCTGATTAGCTCTGTCAGGCTGAATCCTCCTCTTCAGCAAGCACACAAACGCTGTCTGTGGGAAAGCCAGGCAGCTCCTGGAAACGCCCTCAGGTCTGTGCACTGCCTCTCACAGACAGAAGTAACACTTCCTTTTTACCCTGATGTTTTGTTAGGATTTTAGTGAAAACTTACAGACATGGTGATGACAAATCTCCTCTGCCAGAAGGCTTTGGATGAGACAGGGAGAGCTGCTGGAATCTGTCACAACGGTTATTTTGAAATAATGTTGATTACAACAGAGAGGAAAAAATGGAAAACCTATTTTGTCAATTTTCACATTGAAAAAAAAAAAGGAAAGAAAAAAGGCAGAAAACCTGGAAAGAGCTAAGGGCAAGGAGGGGAAAGGCAGAGCCAGCTCCAGAGTCCAAAGTTCCAAAGCTCAAGCTGCCTCCCTCGTGCCTCCCTGCAGCCATGTCGGCTTCTCCAGCATCAGCATTTTACTGACAACCTCTCCTCAGCACAGCCCCATCAGTGCCAGCACACGCTGACCCCAACTGAGCACTTCTTCAAAAAACAATAATCATGGCATTATCTGAGCCTGCCAAGCTCAGATCTGCCCAGCACAGCTAAGAGCCTGGCTGTCAGTAGGGCAGCGCTTCCCTCGCAGGCAGCTGCGGGAATATTTCACAAAGGCTCCGTTTGGTGACACTTCCCTGGGGCTGTGGTGAGGAAGGGGAGGAATTGTTGGTTCGAGAAAATGCCCAGGAAGACAGTACCTACAAGGTCACATGCCCTGACACCAGAATGCTCCATAAATTTAAAGAACTGCAAAAGCAGTAAGAGAACTGTGGTCCTATACATCCTAGATATTCCTTTCACACTTATGCACAAGAACTGCTGGACAACAGCAGTACCTGACTTAAAGGAAGAGTGTTGCTTTTACAAAGAGAAAGAAAAATCATTTGTATAAGAATTATTTAGCCTACTAGCTGCATCTGCCTTCCCATTTTTTGCTCTTAAAGCCATCCGAAGGATTAAGCCCTTCCCCCTTCAGCCAGACCCTGTGCCGAAGAACTGCTGCTGTCACGGCAAGGAACCGGCAAGAAAAAACCCCGCAGGAGAAATTCTTGCCAGCGACGGTCGGATGGCAGAGGCTGGAGAAACTCCTCAAAACACACCTCCCAGACGAGGATGGCCATGTGTGACACAAAGCCAACCTGTAAACACGCCACGCTGATTGTGCCACGTTGCTCAGAGAAAGCCCAATTTTATCCTGCATACGCATCCCTAGCCGTGAAAATCGCCAGCAAATGACACGATGTCCTGGTTCACGTCCTCCGCTGCCGGCCGCCAGCGCGATGCCTTTGTGCCCCAGATGAAAACTAGTTTTCCTACGTTCCTCTCTAACATCGTTTCTTGAGCAGGCTTTTATGGAAAAAAAGCACACAGCTCCGGGAAACGCCCGAGCAGATGGGGCAGCAAGCAGCACCGGCTCAAGAGGAAGAGCAATTCAGCCACTGCCACAGTTGCCATAGTAATAAACGAGCGTTTTCCTAATCCCCCAGGCTACCTACAGCATTAGGCGGCACTAAGGCTGCTAATGGGAATGCAATTAGACTGACACGGATATTCCTGAATCGAAGCTGACTGAAGCCTTCTATTCATTACGGAAAGTGGCAAAGAAGTTACAAGTTCGGCTTTTTGACTGCATGCTAAAGAATATTTCATTAAAACCAGTGAACAAAGGTGACCTGGAGCTAGGACTGCTATCAAAACAGATAACAGCATCCTGAAAGCAGGAACTTTCATCACCTCTCAGCAACACCTGCCACTAATTGATAGATCTTTTCAAAGGATCAGAAAATAAACCAATTATCTTGAATACCAACCCTAAAGTCATCCTCTGGCACAAATCCACCTGCGAGGAAAACACCTTTTCCTCAGGGCACACGCCACAGACGCCTGGGCGGCTCTGCACGTTCGGCCTGACCTGCGGAGGCACGGCTAGAAGCAGGCGTTGCTCACACTCCTACCATTACTCAGGCACAAAGAAAATACATTCGCTGGAAAACACATGCCCAGAAGCTTAAAATACTCCCTTTGGTTGTAGATAAAAAGTCACACCGACTTCTTAAAGGTGAAGTGAAACTGGTGTTTTCTCGGCAGGAAAATGATAAAGAGCTTAGACCCACCTAGCAGGCTGCATTGTCAGGGAGGGCTGATGAAGGGGGGGGTGGGGAAGGTTAATTTCCCAGAACACCGGGAGGAAACTGGAGACAAGTGAATGACTGAGGAGAGAGGCAGCACACCTAAAAAGGACCGAGCTGCCTATTCTTAGCCCCGATTCAGCCACACGTGGCTGTCTGCATTATCTCAGCACAGAAGAATCCCCAGTGGGCTCAGCACTGGACCACGAGGACAATGCTCAATGGAGCGGCGGCACCGTGACCTCTACCTGTACCCGCAGTGGCATATAATCTTCACAGAGGTCATCCCACAGCTCCTGCAGCTCAGAAATCTCCAGGGGAAGGCCCAAAGGAGCTCTGGAAAACGATTTTCTGTCTGTGTTCAGGAAGGCAGAACTAGCAGACGCTAAGCCAGCAGAAGCACTGCCATCTGCCAAGTCACGGCTGAGCTTGGGAGGGGGCAAGCTGGACTTCACAGGAATAGGTAGTCGGCTGCCTCGGGGGCTCTGAAGGGGTTTGTAGTCCAAAGTCTTGATCAAATTGAGGGCCAGCTCCAGCCTGTTCCCACTCAGTGAAGAGCTTGGGGTCATGCGGTCATCTGAGAAATCATCACATTTCCCATTGCCTTTCACCCCCTTATCTGCATCTTCATCCTTCTGCTGCGGAGGGCTCACCTCCACGGTGGTGTCCAGCGACTCCACAGAGGATGCAGGCGTGCCTTCCTCCATGCTGTCCCCATCCACAGCCACCCTGGAGCTGGTGGACTCGGCCACATCACACACAGACGACTCCTCGTTGCCCATGCTGGTCGACCAGCGGCTGGACAGCCCGCAGGAGATGCTCCTGGCCACCTTTCGGGGCACTTTGCAGATGGCCTCATAGTCAGCGTCGGCCACCCGCAGGGCAGCGCAGCCCCGGCAGCGCCGCGGGCGGTTCCCCACTCCCTCGGAGCCGTGGCAGCTGTGCAGCTCCAGGCCGTGCTCTTCTTGATCCATCCAATATTCAAACCCAGAGTAAGCGAAATCCTCCTGAAGGAGGGCAGCGTACCGTGCATCAGGCAGGTTGGAAAGGTCCACAGTCCCCTCCCCAGCCCTGTCCTCCGTGCTGGAGTCGTCGTTGTTCCTGCGGTACATGCTTGCGATGCAGAACTTGAGACGGTCCTTCTCCAGCAGCAGCTTCTGCAGGCGCTCGATGGAGAGGGCTTCGATGCGGGCAATGACGGTGTCGAACCTGTAGATGCGGTCCAGCATGAAGGCACACTTGCTGCAAGCGAACTCGGACCTGCCATCCCGGCACAGCTCCCTGCCCAGGACGTGGGAGAGCAGCACCTGGAGATTCAGCTTGGCCGCCGTGTGAAAGATCCATCGCCGCTGGTTGCCGCACAGCTCCCGGCCGCAAATCCGGCAGTTTTCCTTCATCGTCCCTCCCTCCCAGCACCCAAACCTACTCCTGCGGGCTCTCAGGAGACCTTCCCGAGGTCAGCACATCTCCCTCAATCCCTGAGCCCACCGGCACGTCTCACAGCACCAATCCCCTCTTTTTAGGGTGGTGTCACGCCGGAACTCTTGATGCAACAGAAACATCCCACCCTACACCACCTCCTTCACATCTTCAGCCACACCTGGGCTGCCCCCTTCTCCTGGCTGGCCCCCCCG
>VZTJ01000392.1:1468821-1479648 GCA_013397795.1 Orthonyx spaldingii
CCGGACACACGGGCAGCGCCGGAGGGCGCGACAGAGACAACGACAGCGATCGATCGCGACCCGACAGCGCAGCGGGCCAGTCGCAATGCCAGAGCCCCACATACACGCAAGTGCTTAGCCCCAGTGCAAGTGCCTGTCCCAGTGCCAGGTCCCTACCCCAGTGCCTATGCCTCGTCCCTGTCCCAATGCCAGCACTTGTCCCAGTGCCGGATCCTCATGCCAGTGCCAGTGCCTGTCCCAGTGCCAGGTCCCCACCCCAGTGACTGTGCCACATCCCTGTCCCAGTGCTATATCCTCGTCCCAGTGCCAGCTCCTCATCCCAGTATTATATCCCCATCCTAGTGCCATATCCCCTTCCCAGCGTCATATCTCTGTCCCAGTGCCAGGTCCCTATCCCAGTGCCTGTGCCACATCCCTGTCCCAATGACAATGCCTGTCCCAGTGCCAGGTCCCCACCCCAGTGACTGTGCCACATCCCTGTCCCAATGACAATGCCTGTCCCAGTGCCAGGTCCCCACCCCAGTGCCTGTGCCATGTCCCCGTCCCAATGCCAGCACCTGTCCCAGTGCCGGCTCCTAATCCCAGTGCCATATCCCCATCTTAGTGCCATATTCCCACCCCAGTGCCAGTACCTGTCCCAGTGCCAGGCCCCCACCCCAGTGCCACGTCCCAGTGCTATATCCTCGTCCCAGTGCCACATCCCAGTGCCAGCCTGCCCCAGTGCCCAGCCCTGACAGGCAGTATGGGTGGGCATGTCCCTGCAGCACAGTGCCACCAGCACCCGCACAGCAGCCCATGCCAGCTGGTGGGCAAACACCAGGGTCCCTGCAGGACCACTGCACAGGCAGCTCACGAACTGATGGCCCACAGCCGCTGGGGACAGCGCCGTGCCACCAACATGCAGCATGGCCAGAGCTGTGCAGCTGCCAGGAACATGCCGCTCTGATCTCTCACAGCCCCGAAATCCTGCCTGGCACCATGCCAGGCTGCCGGGAGTATTTTAAGACTTGGGATTTAAATGGCAGATGGGAGCAAGTGGCACCAACACCCGCAGACGGACTGCACAGGCTGGTGGCCTGTCCCCTGACAGCTCACACCATGTCCTCTGAGCCCCCCTGCTACTCCCAGCTCCTGGCAATCACCCGACCCTGCCAGGCTGAACATAGCACAGCCCTGGACACAGCCCCAGAAGGGGACAGGGATGACAACAACCAGCCAAACCCTGGGTGGATGTGCTCCTCCCTGGGGGGCTGGGCTGGGGTTCCCCCACCCTTGTCCATTTACCTGCCCCTCCATGACCAGAGACCCCTCCAGGCGCTGCTGCAGGTCACGCTTCTCTGCTGACAGCATTTCCACGAGCTGGTTGCTGGCAGCCAGCTCTTGGGTCAGCTCTTCGATCCTCCTGAGAGGGACAAAAAGGCATGGGATGCTCAGGACTGGGTTGGCCCTGGGATGACACTGGAGACAGCTGACAGAGGTCAATCTCTGAGGCAAAGCAGAGCAGCCTGAGGACTGCTCCCACTTTCCCTCAGCCCACCTCTCCCCCCTTGGGGCGACCCCTGCACCCCACCAGATGTGCACAGCCCCTCAGTCATGCACAGTACGAGCCCCTTGGTAGTCCCCAAGGACCGGCACAGGCTGGCAGCATAGAGAGGACATGTCCTGGACACCTACCTCTGGGCCATGGTGCCACAGCCATCGTTGCTCCTGTCCTCCTGCTTTGTCCTTGCTGCTTCCTTCAGCTTCCCTGTCAGCTCCCGACATCTCTCCGCCTCGGCTCTGGCCAGTGCCGTGGCCTGCTCGGCCTCACTCCGTGCCAGCCTGGCCTCCTGCATGGCAGCAAGGTGAGCCCCCAGGCACTGGCCCCCGGCTCCTCCCTGGCCCCCACCATCCATCCCTTGACTCACTTCCTGCAGGAGCTGGATCTTGTTCTCCAGGAGCTCATAGACATGCTCTGACTCCCGCTGCCGCTCCTCATACTGCTGCCGGAGCGCGGCCTGGCTGCGGCTCGTCTGGTTCTCCGCAGCCTCCCTGCCAGGCACAGCACGGTGTGGCACAGCCCGCTGTGGCACGGCATCTCCCGTGACATGGCATGGCCTGGCACAGCGTGGCGTGGCTTGGCAGTGTGCAGCGTGGCACGGTATGCCATGGCATAGCACAGCACGGCACGGCCTTTGTGAAAGCCTCCACCCCAAACCAGCTGGGCTGGGTGAGCTGTACCACTCCAGGTGCCCTCAGCCCACCTCCCCCCATGCCCTGCACACTCCCAGCACTGCTGCCCTGGGGACACGGCTCCTCTGGCAGCACTGGGTCATGTTTAGGCTCTGACCTACCAGAGCACTGCCCGCACACTCCCAAAACCAGGGGTTCCCCAGATGCTGTGCCACTGGCCCCCCTGCCATCGGTGCCCCACGGTGAGACACCCATGCCATGGCCCCTGGGCATGGCACTGCCCTCCCCCACCAAACAGGTGCTGTCCTTTATTTTTGGCTGGCACCGGGGCTGTAAGAGGAGCCCTGTGGGTGCCCAGCCCCATTGCAAACACCTCCAGCCCCACTCAGGCCCCGCTATTGCCTGCTATGGGCAGGGGGCAGGCAGACAGCCGCTGTCCCCATGCCCACACAGCCACTGCAGACGGTGCTTGGAGTCTGCCCCGGGGTGACAGGCTTGGCCAGCCCCACTCACCATGTGTTGTCCAGGGCTTGTTGCTTCTCCTGCAGCTCCCGCTTCAGGCTCTCCACCTCCACCTTCAACTCAATGTTCTGTGGAGCAGGAAGGAGGTGGGTAGGATGCCCTCATGCTTGCCTGGACACCCCAGCCCCACTGCCCATGGGAATGAAGCAGAAGTGGCATGGGGGACCCCCACCCCATGGCAGGGCTTTGGGTGCTCCTGTCAGTGAGTGGCACAGCTGGTATTTCAGCCTGTCGGCGCTGAGATGGGGTGTACTCATTCCATCTGTCTGCCCCCAGACTTGCACTGTCACCCACCCCGGGCACCGTTAGGCTGGGGACACCCTCCTCAACCTTCTCCCTGTGCCTGTCAAAGGAAACGAGGGGCAAACTCCCACACAGCAGCTCCCCCAGTGCCCAATGCCCTCCCTGGCATCCCCCCCAGCTACACTCCCTTGACCCCACTCCTGCCCGGAAAAGAGTCAGGAAACCCCTTCACCCCTGTTCCCTACAGGCACTCACCCGCCGGTAGACATCGTCCCGGCTATCCTCGCCCTTCTGCTGGACGCGCTCCTCCAGAAAATAGATGCGGAGCTTGAGGCTGAAATTCTCCTTTTTGAGGTCATTGAGGTGCTGGGAGAGCGTGCGGTACCCGTTAGCCATGGCCGGCGCTCCATGGGGCGGGCATCCCGGCACCCCTCACATGGCGCCGCCGGGACACAGCCTAGGCTCCCTGCCCGTCCGCAGCTCCCGTCGCTGGCCCCGCTGCTCTCCCTTTCCTCTTTTTTTTTCGCCTCCCAGAGCTATTTGAGGAATCGCTGGAGCGGGGACAGCGGGTGGTGAAACCCGAGCCCCGGCGGCCCCCACGCGCCGCAGCCGTGAGGGCGGTGAGGGGAGCGTGGCGCGGGCCGGGCTCGGCCCCCTCTCCCTGTGCCACCACCACCTGCCCCGCGACCCCTCCTGCGCTCCACACCCCGCTGCTGTGTCCAGGGGACCCGGCGTGAATCCTGCAAGCGCCCGGCAGTGCCGGGAGGGCCCTGGAGGTGCCATTGGGGGGTCCCGGCGCCCCGCGGTCTCACCTGTTCGAAGTCCCGCAGGGTCTGTGTCTGAGCGAGGGGACCCATCTCCAGATCCCGGAGGAGACACGTTTGCACCAGGGGGCCAGGCTGGGGCTGGGGGCCCAGGGGGCCACTGGAGCCCCTCGGCTCGGCTGGCGCAGGGTCCTCATCGCCTTCACCCCACAGCCCTTCTTGGCAAGCTGGCAGGGAGCAAGGGCGACCAGCAGTCAGACCAGCAAAGTGGCTGCTCCACACCTCGTCTGCCTCCGAGGAGAGGCATGGGGATGCCTCGGGGCCCAGAAAGCTCCATCCCTGGGGCGAGGCACAGGTGCATCCCCCTGGCAGGGCACGGGAACGGGGTATGCAGGGTACCGGGGGCTCTCGGGGTGCCTTACCCGCCATGTGTCCGGCTCCGGGGACCGCGGCTGGCAAGTCACTGCTGCAGGGGTCCCTGCGGAGAGCAGCACGCGGCGTTGTCACGCACGCCATCGGGGCTCCGGGCCCCCTGTACCACCCCGCGCTGTGCCGGAGGCACCGGGGAGGGCGGCGGGGGGGCCCACGGGTGTCTGTGCACACGTGGGGATGCACGTGTGTGTTCCCACAGCCGCCGGGCAGCGGCTCTGAGTGCAACCACACGAGGCCCTGGGGGCTGCGCAGATGGCGGTGTCCCCTTAGCAGCACTTTAGCTCCATTAGCAGCCCTGCCAGGGCCACCTGAGCCCCCACAGCAGACCCCCGCAGCCCCCAGGAGAGGATCTGGGGGTATGAGGCAGGGCTGCTCTCTGAGGGACCCTGTGCCTCTGTGTTGTCATGGCTCGCCAGCTCCCAGCCACAGCTGTAATCGGGTTTATTTTCAGCTCAAGAATGTGAGTCATTTCATGATTTAAAAGAAAGAGAGAAAGAGAAACCCCAACAAATAAAAAAATGCCTAGATCGTTGGGTTTTTTCCCTTTTAAAGAAATCAGAATGTTTATTTTCTAATCTCAGCCTGACAGCATTTTGGTGGGGCCCTATGAGCAGGGAGGTGGGCACTTGCCAGAGCACCGGTGTGGGCACAGTGCCCTGCCCATGTGCAGGAGGCTGAGCCCCAACAAGTAGGGACAGCGTGTTCCAGTGGCACAAGCCATGGTAGGGGCCCCGGGACCATGTCCCCAGAGCCTTGCACACCACACCAGCACCTTGCAGCAGGGAACACAGCCCTTGCCAGCCTGGCAGGGAGCAGGGGAGGCAGACACAGGGTGCCACAGACCCTGCAGCAACAACCCCTCATGGAGGGAAACTCAGGCATGATGGCTTTAAACACACCAGCACTGGTCAGGCATGGGTGTGTGCCCTGCCAGACATGGTAACCAGCATGATACCCAGAGACAAAGCAGCCAGAGGTGTTGTACCTGGAGGCACAGCACCTGGAGATACAGTGCCCAGGGGCATCTTACCCAGAGGTATGGAACCCAGAGGCACCCAAGTTTCAATAACCAGAAGTGTGATATCTGAGGATGCCAAGAGGCACAATATTCAGGGAGGTGTGACTGCCCGGAAGGATCAGTACCCAGGGTGTGATACCCAGAGACAAAACATCCAAGGAGTCACGAGACCCAGACTCGAGATGCACAAGGATGCACAACACTTAAGGAAGAACAGTACCAGTAGCATGATATCCCAAGGCATGATATCCCTGGAGGCAAAACACCCAAAAAGGTCCATTAACCAGTGGCATAATATGGAAGCCTTGACGCCCAGAAGGGTAATACCCAGAGACACAACAAGCAAGGAGGAATCACAGCCAAACACTTGATGCACAAGGAGACACAATACCCAGAGGCAGAATACCCACAGAGACAGTACAATACCCAAGGAACTGCAAATCCTGGGGATGCTATGGGGTGATCACCAAGCAGAAGGCAAGGGCTAAGGCTTACTATCTACAGCCTATACAGTCTACCCTCCATGCTAATTTTGCAGATGGAGACGTGCATAGTTGACATCAAGAAAGGATGAGCTGGGCGAAGGAGGAGGTTCTGTGAGATGGGAATGTCCTGCTTTGGCTCTGACAAACTGCACAGAACAAAGTCCTGTGACTGGAATTTTGAAGGACACCACGGCCAAAAAAGTAACTTTTTCCTGATTAAGGATTATTTGAATAATGAAACACACACCACTGCATAGGCTAATAAGCTTAGTGAAATACATACTGCCACATATATGACTCTATTACTCTACTCTCCACTTAGATCACGCCATATGTAACATAGGAGGAGGGGGATAAGATTGGGCTATACATAAGGAGAGTTAAAATTTCACCTTTTTTTAGGAGGAAGACCCAAAAATACCTTGGAGAAAGTCAATGGGCTACTCTTCTCTCCCTTGTCCTAAGCCAGGGACACCTTGGTAAATTTCTGCATATTATTGTTATTATTACTTGGGTTAACACAAGTGTGCACCATCTTGAGAGGCAATAGAATGGGCCCAGAAATGTTAGAAAAACAACAGTAAAGCAATTATTGGTGCAGTATTGAGGGATCAATGATCTCGTGTGCAAATCAAAACACCCTCTCTCTTAAAAAATGGCAGATATAGAATATACTGCTTTGAAATCAGAAAAGGAGCAACGTAAAATGTATTTGGCCACAGCTGAAAATAGGGAAAAGCAGAAACATTTAGAGGATGAGAAGGAGAAAAAAAAAATTGGAAGAAAAGGTAGAGATGATGCTTGTGTGAGCTTCTGATCCCCCTGACATCATACAGATTAGAAAACTAATCATATTCCCTGAGGAACAGGATGGAGACATATGGGGTGACCCCAATGACAGAAAAAGGGGGGGAAGATGATTCTTTGTCTCCTTCAAATCCCCCTGAGTATGAAGCCAGATGCATTATAGAAATGGAAGAGACAGCTGAACCTTGGGGAACCAGGGAAACCATACCTGAAAAACAATCCCATTCAATCTGATTCAGTTTGAAAAGTGCTGTGGCCGTAAGCCAGGCTGGACTGAAATTCAGCAGGTGAAATCCTATCAATGCATAGATAATAACAGCCCATACATTCTGATTCCAGGTGGGCCTCCTCAACTATTAATGACATTTATAATCGATACGGGAACACAAATTCCAGTATTAACACAGCAGGACACTGAAAAACTGGACGGAGTTAAGATCACTGGAGTGAACGGAGCAAATGCTGCGTGCCAAACCACCAAGGCTGATTTATGGCTCCCAGGCGATAAGCACGTCCTCCCCTCGCTTTCCAGCAAAAGATCACAATGAAAGCATTTTGGTTTCAGTGTTCTGAGCAGCCAAACCTAGCAGCTGATGCAGAGCAGCGTTTGGTCCTCCCATTCAACCCTGACCCTAAAAGAAATCCAGGTACAACAGTACATTCACCCCACACAGCGCTCACACTCCCTCATTCAAAAGCCATCAATGTACCGCGATACCAAGTTTCTGCTGCAGCATGAAACTGAGCTCCTGAAGTTACAGCTGATTTGGAAACACGACAAATCAACGCCAGAGTCCACTCCCCATATAATGCACCAATTAATAACTCACCAAACTTTCACCCCATATAATTCACCAGTTTGGCCAAAAATGGGAACGGAGATGGCAATTAACTGTTGATTAGTGGTGCTTAGACAGGGTGGGAACAGATTTGGAGAAAAGAGAGATGCCAATGGCAATACTGAGCCTTTAACCACTGCTATGTTAAATATTGAGGAACTGGTAACCCAAAATCAGGGAGTGTCCCACTCATGGACAGTAACCCTGGATGTAAAAGATCTGGATTTTGTGATTCCAGTCCAGAAACACAAGGCTTGATTCAGGTTCACCTGGAAGGGAGTGCAGCACATTTTTAATAGGCTGCTCCAGAGATATAAACACTCTCCCACCATTGCTCATAAAGCCCTGCAAAGTCTTAGCCACAATCTTGCCCCACCAAAGGTTGCAATATATCAGTAGATAGATATCATCATCATCATCATCATTGAATCATCATCATCATCATCATCATTGAATCATCCCAGAATGGCCTGGTTTGGAAGGAATCTTAAAGATAATCTCATTCCAATCCCCCTGCCATGGGCAGGGACACCTTCCACTAGCCCAGGTTGCTCAGGGCCCCATCAAGCCTGACCCTGAAAACTTCCAAGGACGGGGCATCCACAGCTTCTCTGGACAACCTGTGCCAGTGTCTGACCACCCTCACAATAAAGAATTTTTTCCTACTATCCAATCCAAACCTCCCCTCTGTCAGTTTGAAGCCACTCCCCCTTGTCCTCTCACTAGATGCTCTAGTAAAAAAGTCTCTCTCCATCTTTCTTGTGGGCTCCCTTCAGGTACTGGAAGGCCACAATTAGGTCACCCTGAAGCCCTCTCTTTTCCAGGCTGAACAAACTAAATTGTCTTATAGGGAGAATTCTCTCAAATTCCCTAGTAGAGGTGTTCCATCCCTCTAATCAACTTGGTTGGAGAACACCCTATGGTGGTTTTGCCCACAAGGAAAAATGTGAGCCTTGAGCAGTCCCACATCCCAGCATCAGAGGCCCAAGCAGGAGGTTAAATTCCTGGGAGCCTGTTTGATTTAAAAAACCACTTCTATTCTCCTGCAAACCCCAGAAAAAACAGACCATTGACAAAATCTACCTAATATAAAGGAGTGACAGCAAGTTCTGGGAACTTCAGAATTATAATTAAGCTGAGGTTGTTCCAACAGCTTGGTCCCACAAACCTGACCAACCCTATCTATGTGGAATGGGGGTTCAGTGAACACAGTTCCCATTTTAATCTGTGTCAAAAGGGGCTGGAAGAGCCAGAGAGAACACTAGACATTAGCTGCCACTCTTTCAAAGACACTGGAACAAGATATTCCTATCTGGAGAAGGGCTTGCTGTGCCTGGTGGAGTGGTGACACATGCAGAATAGATAAGGAAAGAACAAAGGACAGGACAGAGTGAGAATATTCGGGAGGATACCCAACTGACTGATACCAGACCATCCTGTGCTGGTTACAATGCTTCAGACTGGCAATGGTATTAACAACCCAAAAATAACCTTATGCCTGGGAAACAAAATATTACTGCTCAGGGCCACCCTGAGGCGAGGCCAGCCCAGTGCAGTGGCTGCCTGCGGGCTCTGGGGTGAATGAGCAGAGCACTCACTTTCCCAAAGTCCAGCTGCCCGGCCAGCACCCCCACACAGCCAGAGGGACAGCCTGGCCACGGCGACGCTGGGCCAGCAGGAGCCCAGGGCTCTGCCACAGGCCATGGCTGGCTGGGCTGAGTGGGGGCTGCCCCCTCCCTGTCCGTGTGCCCAACACTGGGAATTTGTTTGCTGTAGAGGGGAGGCCACTGCAGTGCTGCTGGGGCTGCAGGAGGACAAGAGCCCTTTCATGCTGGCTATGCCAGCCTGGAGCATGGAGCAGAGCTGCCGGCAGAGCATGGAACGAGGGGGGCACAGCCCTGCGGCCCCCACTCAGCAGGCAGCTCTGCCCACCCCCACGTACCTCCAAGCCCTGGCACGAGGGCCACCACCCGGCCCTGACTCAGAGCACTCCCTGACTCACAGCATCTCCATGGCATCACACCAGGGCCACTGCAGCCACTGGCCAGCACTGGCACCCCGGGTGCCGTCCGGTAGAGGGGAGAACACAGGGCTGGCAGCCAGGGCCGTGGCACATGGGCTGCCTGAGAGTGGCTGTGCCCACGGGGAAAGCATCCTGGGGCAAAGCATCCCCAGAGCACCAGGCACTCCTGAATCCAGCTACAGCAACTCACCTCCTTCTGCTCCTGGATCACCTCCTGCAGGCAGACAGATGGACGGAGGGATGGATGGAGGGATGGACAGCAGGTCCCAGCCCCGTGCTCAGCAGCAGCCACTCCGTGTGCCAGTGGCTCCAGGCTGGCAGAGGGGTTGTGGCAAGGGCCAGGCAAGGCCAGGGAGAGTGTGGCAGCTCAGACGCCGAGCGTGGCACATCCCAGCTCCCTGCTGACTCGTTGGCACGAATGTCTCAGCGGGGGCGGAGTGCCGCCACGGAGGAGGTGGAGCGGGGACAGCCGTCCACAAACACGGTGGTTGCCGGAGTGTGTGAGCAGAGCGCAGAGCGGACGGCACGGCCACACACCGACCTGCACACGGCAACAAGGTCTCCATTGAGCGCGGCAGGACGGGGGGAGCTGGGGGCCGGCGCTGCCCTCGCTCCCGGCGAGGCGGCTCCCGGCGCGGCACCGCGGGCGTGGCAGCCGGCACAGCTCCAGAGGCCCGGCAGCCCTGGAGAGGTGCCGGGACAAACGGCCTGGCCGGCGGCTCGGCGTGGAATCGGGGATGCACAGAGCCAGAGGAAGAGCAGGGAGGATGGAAACGGGGCTGGGGAGATGGGGAAAGCCAAGCTCCCTGCACCAACAGCAGCACCCTGAACCCCTTCCTTCGGGGCCAAGCTTGGCCCAGCACCTCCCAGCAAGCCTCACATGCCCAGTGCACCGAGGAGAGCTTAGTGATGGTGCAGGCACCAGCCCAGGATCCTACAGGACCCGACAGCTCCTGCCCTCTCATCTGGCACACACACAGTGCCCTGACACCCACAGGTTCCCGTGGCACAGGGCAGCCAACACCAGCGTGCCCCGGTGCTGGACAAGGGACCCGTGCCCCTTCATGCACACCAGTGGCTCCCGAGTTCTCTTGGGTTTGCCTGGTGCAGGGCCCAGAGAGCCACTAACTCGGGGTCCCAAAGCCCCATCACCAGCCCCAATCCACGGGACCCCCGCAGCAGGAAGGGGCACCCACGGTCCAAAGGAATGGGGCTGGGGACAAGGGTTGTCCGGCCCTGCCCAGCCCCGAGGGAGCATACCGACCCCGGCCGCATCCCGGCGGCACCGATGCCGGGGAGTACCTGGGCCTCAACCTGCCGCAGCATCGGCACAGCCAGGGTAGGCACAGGCAGCCCCCGCGGGCGTCCCGGGCACAGGCAGCCCCCCCGCGTGTCCGGGACACACGGGCATCCCGCCCGCATCACCGCGGACACGCGCACCCGCGGATGGCACACGCGCGCACGGACACGCTCCTCACCTCCGCCTCGGGGCTCGCATCCTGCCCCGCCGGGCTCCGCCGCA
>VZTJ01000392.1:1480009-1527617 GCA_013397795.1 Orthonyx spaldingii
CCCAACCCTTCCTCACACTTCAGTCCCCCAGAAACAATCCATGATCCCTTCCTCTCCCCCCTCAATCCTTCTTCCAACTTCTCCCCAAAAGACACCCAATTAGCCAAGATCCCCCATGGCACCCTCAGCCATCCATCCTGACACCCCAATTACCTGCCTAGTCCTTGTCATCCCCTTCCTTGGATGCCTCCATCCCAACCTGACACTCCCAATCCCCTTTGCCACCCCAGCGCCCCATGAGTCCCCGGGTACCATTCCAGCCCCACAAGACCCCCACTTGCTCTCTAATTGCCCTTGACTTCCCAGTCCTCCACTGGGACATTCCTTCAGCCCTTGGTCCCCACAAACTCTCTTGAACACCCACCATCCCAACTGAGCACCCCCAGTCTCCCCCACCCCTTTCCTCTTGTTTGCCACTCCCCATCCCAACTCCAATAACCCCAGTCCCCTTTGATGCCCCTAATTCCTTTACCTGCTTGACACCCTAACACCAGCGCTCTCCCTGACTCCTTCCCCAGCCCCATTCTCTCTGCAGGGACCCTCCTCCCAATTCCCTGCTGCTTGGCCCCATTCTCCTCTGTCCTGCACCCCCAGAGCCCTTCAACCAGCTGTCCCCACGGCCATCCCACCTGCCATCAAGCAGAGTCTGCCCAGGACCCTTGTGTGGAATGATGGCCAAGGAGCCAGGCAAGGGCTAAGGGTTACTATCCATACCCTCTGTGTTACCTGTGTGGATGGAGAACCACAGAGTTGGTGGCAAGAAAGGATGAGTTGGCTGAAGGAGGACGTCCTGTGGTGATGGGATGGTTGTGCTTTGGCTCTGACAAATGGAACCAAGTCACATAACCAGAAATTTGGAAGACACAGCCGCCCAAAAAGTAATTTTTTTTCTGCTTAAGGGCCATTTAAATATTAAAATACACACCCTGCATATGTTAATAAGCTTAATACTACATGGTGCCACGTATATAGCTCCATACTCTCCACTTAGGTTGTGCTCTATGTAACACAGGAGTAGGGAGCGAAGTTTGGGCTGGATATAAGCAGGGTGGAAATTTTACCTGGTTAGGAGCAAGACCCAAAAATACCTTGGAGACTGTCAATGGGGTACTCTCCTCTCCCTCCTCCCGAGTGGGGACACCTTCGTGGTAAGTTTCTGTGTACAATTGTTATTGTCATTACCCTGGATAACACTCCATTATTGCTACTGGTGGAGCTCTGTTGCAACTGGTGCATTTATCAACAGCAATTCTGTATCTGTGTTCCTGCTACTTGGATAAACTGCACTGTTCATGAACCTGTGATTACAAAGGTTCTTATGGAATGTGACCAAACTTATGGCATTGAAGTAATAAACTGCACTATTTGTGAAGCTGCACTCATGGAATTTCCTACTGAACACGATCAGACCTACAGTGCCAAATTGGTTATACTCAGAAATTAAGCTCAGCTGTCCCCAACCCTCTGATCTGTGAAGACCAGCTGGAACACAGGTGGGTTTATTTTCTGCCAAATTTCTTACTCCAAACGCAACACCTGGTACAAACGGGGTCAGCAGAGGGGTGCTGTGTCCCGATAACCCAGCTTTGGGTCTCCCCCAGCCTTTGAGTCCCCTCCATCTGTCTCCCTTGGAGGGCAAGGAGTGGGGGGACATGCCTGCTAGCACAGCCCGCCCGCCAGCATCCCCAGTGTCCCACAGACCCGCCGCGAGGCCGGGGTGCCGTGAGGCTGTGCCTGCGGCCACAATCCCCAGGAGAGGGCAGCAGCCGGCCGGGAAAAGCCGGCAAATGCGCTGCCACAGGCGGCGATGGCTCGGCCACGCGTGTCCTCCGCACAAACATGTCACAGGCGTGGGAGAGGAGCCACGGAAGCGCTGGGCAAGCCCGGGCGGTGCCGGCACGGGGAGCGGGGCGCCGGGATAGCAGCTCCTGATGTGTCCTCCGGGCACCTTGAGCAGGTCCTAATGGCTAAAACAGAGGCCGGGGCCGGCGCCCGGCTGTGCCAAGGGCCGTGTCCCAGCCACAGCACGTCCCACAGTGCGGGCGCCCCCAGCCCACGCCACGCGTGAGGCTGTGGGCAGGGGCCCTGTCCCGGTCCCCGGGTCACAGTTCTCTGCCGAGGGGCCGTTTCCAGACCGCTGCAGATTTCACCAGCCGCTGCCCTTGACCGCATCTCTCGCCCCGTGCTGGCCGCCCTGGACTTTCCCCGCTCTGGCGTCACGGTTGTTCCCTGGCTGTGGCTGCAGCGTAGCTACAGGTGGTGCCAGGCTGTGCATGGCTCCAGGGTGTGTATGGCTCCAGGCTGTACATCGTGCTGGGCTCTCCCACCCCAGAGGCGCTGCCTGTGGTGAGGGCAGTTATCCTGTTCTGGACAGTCATCCTGTTCTGGCCACCTCCTATCTGCTGGGACAGGTCCATCACCTGGGCTCTGCTTGGTTTAACAGCCTCCAGGGCCACCCAGCTCTCACACCGGGCAGTTAGGTCCAGACCTGCTGCATGGAGCACGCAGAGCCTGGGGAAGGGCCCAATCCCATTAGGACCCTGCTCGGGAGCACTGGGTCGGTTCTGCCCCTCTCCTATGAGTGGAAAGGGGTGGAAGGGAGGGCCGGACCCTGGCTACTCATAGGCAGGATCTGACGTGTGTCTGGTCCAGGTGCCCTGTGAAGTTTGGCCATATGAACGAGGGAACGCCCTCCATCGCTTGCCATGCACATGCCGGGCTGTGCCGGGTCTCATGGACCCCTCACCGTCGTGTCTCAGGGCCAGCACTTCCCGCTGCGAGGTCACTGGACGCAGCCACGCGGCTCTTGCCCCATGGAGGGCGTTTGCTGGGTGGCTCCCATGCACCCCACGTCATTGGGAGCCAGTGGCCAGCGCTGGCCCCGTGTCCCCGGCCCCTTATCAGGGGCATTGCTCAACAGCGGGCACAAAGTCGGGGGTGGGCAGGGGCCATGGCACTGCCTCACTCCTGGGCTGTGGGGTCTGGGGAACCCCATTCCTGGGCACGACTGGGCTCTCTGGGGCCGGGCTGCTCCCTGCCAGCGGACCCCCAGCTTTGTGGGCAGCCACCCACACCGTGGTGGCTGCCACTGCCGTCCCCCTCCTGCCTTGCTGGGCTGTGATACGCGGAACGGGGAAACTGAGGCTAGGACGCGGTGCGCAGGGTCGGGACACGCTCCCCCCGGTTTCGTGGCTCCCAGACCCACGGGGTCCTGGCGGAACACCCCCTTCCTTTGCTCTGGGGCTGCTGGGGGGCCCGGCCCAGCCCCGGTCCCGCAACCCCCGCCTCCTCCCTCCCTCCCTCCCTCCGCTGGGTTTTCACCGTCCTTGGCGCGGTTCCACCTCANGGGGCGGGGAGGGGAAGGGAAGGAGGTGGGATTATGGAGACGGGACCCAATGAGCCCGAAAAACGTGCACCGCTCGTAGCTCTTTTAGCGCGGCGGCGGGGCAGCAGCAGCCTCTCGGCGTCGTGCGGAGAGAGCCGGCACCCCCGTCCCGTCCGCTCCATCCCCGTCCCGTCAGGCCCGCTCCCGCCATGGCACTGGGCAAGCTGCAGAAAGTGCTGATCAGCGACAGCCTGGACCCCTGCTGCCGGGAGATCCTGCAGGCCGGCGGGCTCCGGGTGCAGGAGAAGCCCGGGCTGAGCAAGGAGGAGCTGCTGCGGGAGATCCGGGTGAGGCAGGGCTGCCCCCACGCGTGGGTGGGTGGGTGAGTGCCTGGGTGGGTGGGCACGGCCGCGGGCCGGCGGTCCCGGGTGGCAGCGGACCCCCTCGGTCGGTCCCCGCCTCCCGTCTGATGCAAGAGCCCAGCCGGTTTCGCACGGCAGATCCCGGACCCTGGCGGCGGCTTTCCCCATCCCGTGACCCACCCGGGACCGGCCGCCCTGGCCCTGGTCCCACTCGCCGTGTCTGTCACCCCTTAGGACTGCGATGGGCTCATCGTCCGCTCGGCCACCAAAGTCACGGCCGAGGTGCTGGAGGCGGCAGAGAGGCTGCAGGTGGTGGGCAGAGCTGGCACTGGCGTGGACAATGTGGACGTGGAGGCAGCCACCAGGAAGGGCGTCCTGGTCATGAAGTAAGAGCAGAAGTGTGGGGACATCCGTGCCTGTGATCCTGGGAAGGCAGGGGAGGCTACAACAGGGTGCCCTCCCCACCCATGGCACCCCTGGCACCACCCCGTGTATCTCCATCCTCATGGGGCACAGACCCCGGTTGGCCCCGGGGACGCACACCAGTGACACCGCTCTCCATCCCCAGCACACCCACTGGGAACAGCCTCAGCGCCGCCGAGCTCACCTGCGGGATGATCCTTTGCCTGGCCAGGTGAGCACAAGGCAGGATGCGGACAGAGCTGTGCCCTACAGCCCCCTGCCCCGCACTGACCCCAAGCCTCCTTTTTAGGCAGATCCCGCAGGCAGCTGCCTCCATGAAGGAGGGCAAGTGGGACCGTAAGAAGGTAGGAGGCAGGTGGAGCACCTCTGGGTGGTGGGTGCCCACGTGGGCTGTGCTCGCTCACTCTCCCTGTGCTCCCCAGTACATGGGCATGGAGCTGAATGGGAAGACGCTGGCCGTGCTGGGACTGGGACGCATCGGCAGGGAGGTGGCCACCCGCATGCAGGCCTTTGGCATGAAGGTAAGGAGATGGGGCAGGGAGGAGTGATGGGCAGCACAGACCTCCTTGCCCTGGCCAGAGCCACCGTGCCAGGCTGTAAGAGTGAGTGCCTGCTCTGCCTCAGACCATAGGCTACGACCCCATCATCACCCCCGATGTCTCAGCCACCTTTGGTGTGGAGCAGCTGCCCCTGGAGCAGATCTGGCCCCGCTGTGACTTCATCACAGTGCACACACCGCTGCTGCCCTCCACCACGGGTATGGAGTGGGCACCAGCGCAGGGAGGTTTGGGGAGAGCTGGGGCAGGCCCCTGCTGCTCACAGCCCTCCTTCTGCAGGGCTCCTGAATGACAGCACCTTTGCCAAGTGCCGCCGTGGCGTGCAGGTGGTGAACTGTGCCCGCGGCGGCATCGTGGACGAGGGCGCGCTGCTGCGGGCGCTGCAGTCGGGGCAGTGCGGCGGGGCTGCCCTCGATGTCTTCACACAGGTGAGCGCAGCTGTGGGGACCCCCTGAGCTTGGCTTTGTCTCAGCATCACCTTAATTTTGCCCACAGGGCAGCCCTGGCAAACCCTGGGGGGCTGAGACCAGGCACAGCCCTTCTCAGGGGTAAATGGCCCCTGCTCTGAGCTCCCAGGTGGGTGCTGGGAGCTGATGGCAGGATGGGACTGTGTCTGCAGGAGCCCCCAAAGGACCGTGACCTGGTGAACCACCCCAACGTCATCTCCTGCCCACACCTGGGCGCCAGCACACGGGAGGCACAGAGCCGCTGCGGCAAGGAAATCGCCATGCAGATCGTGGACATGGCCACGGGGAAGGGGCTGACTGGCGTCGTGAGTCCCCCTGCAGCACCCGACCTCCGGGCCTCCATTCCCCCAGCTGTAGCACATGGGTGCATTGGGAGCAATGCTCCATGTGTGATCCCTGGCAGGCTCTCACCCCTCGCTCTCTCCCGCAGGTTAATGGGCAGGCTCTCAGCAAGGCTTTTGCACCCCAGACCAAGCCCTGGATCGCCCTGGCCAGGGCCCTGGGCACGGTGCTGTGCACGGCAAGCAAGCAAGTGCAGGGTAGCATGCAGGTCTGCACCCTAGGTGAGCCTGGGTGTGGGGACCCCAGTGGGGCAGGCAGGAGCACAGATAGACAGGAGGGTGGTTGACAGTGGGATTGGAGCCCAGGGGTGTGCAGGGATGGATGGGTGGATGGATTGGGTGGGTGGAAGGACCAGCCCCAGGCTGGCTGCTCCAGTGTGGTCCTGGCCTCTCTGCTGCTGGCTCATCCACACCTCCTTCCTGCACCCCAGGGACACCCCTGAAGGAGGCTGGGAGCTACCTGACGCCTGCCGTGGCCGCGGGCATGCTGGCTGGAGGGACACAGAAGGAGGTGACCCTGGTGAACGCCACACTGCTGGCCCAGGAGGCTGGGCTGAAGGTGCGTGGACACCCCAGGGCTCCACCCCTCAGCCTGGTGCACCTTCCCCGCCAAGCAGCACGAGCCTGGGCACACCCTACCAGGCTGCTCATGCAGCACTCAGGCTGGGTGTCCCTTGGGGTACCCCCGAGGACACCTGTTGTCCCCCCCCAGCCGCATGTAGGACCTGGGCACTGAGTGACGGTGTCTCTCTGACAGGTCACAACCACCCACAGCGACGTGGCCCCCGAGCCCGACAGCAGCACTGGCCTAGTGCAGGTGTCCCTGCAGGGCACCCCACACCAGGTGGCGGGGACAGTGCAGGGCAGCACCCCGGTCCTACGGCACATCAACGGGGCCACCTTCAAGCAGCCAGCCCCGCTGTCCGGCCCTCTCCTCATCTACAGAGCCAAAGCCTCTGACCCCAGTGCTCTGGCCACGCTGACCGGTGAGTCCCTGTGTCAGCCCTGAGCTGCAGGGACGGACAGCCTAGGGAACCCCCGGCCCAGAGCTGAGCCCCTGCTGCAGCAGATGTTGCCTGGAGAGATGGATGTGGGATTTGGGCAGGGGGTTGTGTGATGTGGAGCAAAGGACTTGGGGTGGGGGAAGAGATGGCATCGTGGACCTCTGAGGGTGTTGGGGTGAGCAGAGGCTCAGCTCCCCAGGGGGTGCTGGGGCAGCCTGTGGTCCCTAATTCCTGTCCTCCTCTCCAGGGCTGCTGAGCAAGGCAGGGACCCAGCTGCTGTCCTACCACAGCTCCAGCACGGTGGCAGGGGAGCAGTGGAGTGTCGTGGGGCTCTCAGCCCCCCTGTCCAACCTTGGCGAGCTGAAGCCACGTGTCATGGAAGTCTTCCAGCTCCACCTGCTGTAGACCCCGGCTGCCAACAAGGACTCTCCCCATGGCCACAGCACCTGGACCCTCCCCCAGCTGGGGGAGCATTGCACGTGGCCATCCCTGAGCCCCACACTGTGTTTGGGGTGGCCCCACACTCAATAAAGGCTCTAGAAGGAGAGAGCATGAGGTGCCTTGTCTGTTCAGTCCTTTGTCCTCAACTCCAAACCCCCTCCCTCCTGCCCCTGCTGCTGTTTGCTGAAGGGTGCAAAGGTCTCTGTGGCTGCCGAGGTCCTGTCTGGCCACAGTCCCATGCTGGGACACGGCCCAGAGAGCAGCGCTGCAAGCGGGATGAGCCCTCCCGTGAGCCTCTGTGTCACCTGTGCCCTCCTGCCCAGGGGTTTTGCCATTAGCATATTTCAATTTAATGACATAATGAGGAAGATGCCATCTTACCCTCTCCAAATAAAGACTGGGAGGTTGGGGCTTACTTGGCTCCCCCAAATTGTCAGGGCATACTCCCATGTCCAACAGGGCAGGTGGCCATGGAATAAATTCTGTGGTTGCAATCCAGACTGACGATTGTTCAATGGGAGGGACTTGGGGTGGGAGGAGACCACTCAAGACCAGGAGCCAGAGCCAGGCTGCTGCCCCCTCCCATCCACACCTTTATTCCCCTGCACTGCCCAGGTGTTTGCAGAAGATGCCATCTCCAACAGCTCTGGGGCCCGAGTCACTGCTGGCCACTCTCCAGCCATCCAAAGTGAAGTTTCCCACAGAGGCCAGCCCCGGATGTGGGGATGAACAGGGATGACAGTGGGAAAGAGAGCATCCCCCTCCCCAGAGCTCACCACTCTGGTGACCCCACTCTAGATGGGCTTCCTGGCATATTCGCGGCGGTACTTGGAATCCACCCGTGTCAGGTACCAGGTTCCGGGGAAGAGATCTGCCTGGGAGCCATGGGGAGCGTGGTCGGCTGCAGGGAGAGGGCAGTGATGCTCAGGGGCGTTGTGGGGTCCCAGCAGGGCAGGGTCACATCCCCCATGACCCCACTCACCCAAGTGATGGGTTTCCTCCCGTCGCTTCATGATCTCGGCAAAGTCCTGAGGGGCCACGCGCTTGCGGGCGTCCAGGCGAGCGGGCAGGTCAGCCAGGCTGGACACCAGCTTCTCCAGGGGCGAGCCTGGCAAGGGACACACCACGTACGAGATGGGGGCCCTGGCCCCACAGCCCCACACTACCCTCCCTTCCCAGTCCCGCTCTCCCCCGGGGCTCACCTGGGGCTGCATCCTGCGAGACGCGGAAGGAGAACATGCTGGCGGCCAGGCCCGAGCCGTAGGAGAAGGCACCGATGCGGGAGCCAGCCAGGTCCCGAGCTGAGCACCTGCAGCAAGAGGTTTAGGGGTTAGAGGAGCTGTGGGCTGAGGGGAAGGTGGGGATACAGGGCTGTGGGGGCAGTGTAAGGGGCTGCCTCCTTTGCAGGCAGGCAGATCCTTGGGCCTCGGGGCCACATCTCCAAGGGAATGTGGCCCTGGAGTGCAGTCGTGCCAGGGAGCCCCAGGACAAGGCTTTTTTTCCCCTCAGAGCCTGTCTGTTCCCATGACTCCTTTCCCATGGGGTCACTCATTCTACCGGGCATGACAACAAGGGTTTTCATCCTCCTGGTGATGACAGAAGGGCTTTATGCACTGGCCCAGCTCCAGCAAGCTGGGATGAAAAGACTGGCAGGGAGATGGCATGGGGCAGGATGCATCCACACTGGGGGTTGTGTGCTGTGAAAGCATCAGGTCCCTGTTGAGGCAGGGGGAGATGAGTGCTGGGAGATGAGTTCTGCCCCTCTATCCAGCCAGGGAGTGCCCTCCCCAAAATGACCTCCTCCCTCACCCCAAGCCAGTGTTTTGGAGACTCACTGGGACAGGAGGGAGGCCAGGCAGCCATACATGGACGGCGTGTACATGTTGCCATTGCGGGAAGAGAGGAGCAGGGAAGGCTTGGTCTTCTGGTTGAAGATGTCCTGGCTGGCTGTCTGGAATGCCTTCTCTACTTCCTTGCTGGTGTAGGTGTCCTCCAGCTTCACCCCACTGCCCAGAGAGAGACCAGCTCGAACCTCAGACCAGCACATCCCTGGCTGGGCCGAGGGATGGGGGACACGGCACAGGGACCCACCGGAAGGACTGCAACCCCTTGTAGAGGCCGGAGGCTGTGTCGGGGTTGGGGGAGGCCAAGAAGTCATTCAGCAGCAGCCGCCCCACGGACTTCTGCACCATCTTGCAGAAGGGCGAGTGGAAGATGATGTACTTGAATTCATCGAGGGTGAAGGGCTTCTGGATCCCATCTGGGAAGAAACATGGGGCCATCAGTATCCAGGGGGATGTGATGGGCACCTTGGGGGCGCTGCCACTTACCCTGCTTCCACTGGCTCTCGGCCTTCCGTCGGTACACGGCGTAGCAGCGGTCCAGCGCCCGCAGGTAGCACTGGATGGACAGATGCCCATCCACCACTGGGTACTCAGAGGACAGGTTCGGCTTGTAGAAGTCGTAGGCATGCTCCATGTGGGTTCCACGCAGGCCTGGGGGCACGGGGAGAGCCGGCTGTCAGACAGCACCAGGAGGTCCCAGCCCAGTGGCAAACACCCAGGGGTGCTGCTGCCTGCCATGCCACCCCTGGAATCCAGCGGCCTCCCTGAGTCACTCCACAGGGATGTGGCTAGCCAGCATCCTGGAGCGCTCAGCAGGGTCTGGCAGAGCCAGCACTGCTGGAGCTGAGCAGCTCTGCCCAGGACTGGAACATGGGTGTATGGCCCCCAGGGACAGCACCCATAAGCTCGCCACCCCCAGGGTCTCGCGGCACCAACCTCTCTCCAGCACCAGCGGGGCGTTGGGTCCCACCAGCATGGCGATGGCACCGGCACCTCCCGTGGGCCGCGCGTTCCCCGTGGCGTAGACAGCGATGTCCCCACACACCACCACAGCGTAGCGACCTGAGGGGGGACAGAGGGGCTGGCAGGGCCATCAGTGGGTGGGAGCCTCCATCCCATCGCCCTCGTGCATTCCCATCTCCATGCTGCCAGGTGTCACACCAAGATGGGCAAGAAACAGGGGTGATGGAGAGCCTGGAGGGGCAGTGGCTCCCCTGGAAGTGGGAGTAACTTCAGGTTTCAGGCCGTTTTCTGCCTCCTTCCCCTATCCCATGGCACCAACCCAGCATCCAGCCCCAGGGCACAGTCTCTGCCCGCACTCACCATCCCAGGCACTGGACTCCACCCAGGCAGCCGCGTTGAAGAGCGAGGCCGTGCCCCCATAGCAGGCGTTGGTGGTGTCGATGCCCTCCACGTCAGTGTTGCCCGAGTCGTGGAAAAGCTGCATCAGGACGGTCTTGACAGCCTTGGACTTGTCGATGACGGTCTCGGTGCCCACCTCCAGGCGGCCGATGGCGTCCCAGGAGAGGCGGCCGCGCTCCACCAGCCGCTGCACCACCGTCAGGCACAGCGAGTTGATGTCCTCGTGGGCGGCACAGAAGCCCATCTGCTTCTGGCCCAGGCCCCGCGTGTACTTGCCGGCCTCCACACCATCGAACCGCTCCAGCTCCTCCTGATCCACGTACTGGGCAGGGAAGTACACCTCCAGGGCCAGGATGCCCACGTCCTTGGGCCAGGCACCTGGCCCGGTGGCACTGGAGAGGCTGTGGGACAGAGGGAGTGGCAACAATCCCACGGCAGCCTTGGGGACAGAGGGTGGCCGTGGGGAGATGCCACCAGCGAGCAGCCCAGGCTGGGTGCACCTCAAATCCCTGCTGGTTCCCTGTGCCTGGCGGGGAGCAGGGAGAGGCTCCCCTTCCCCAGCAAGCCCCTAGAGCCCTGCCAGCTCCCCACCCCTACCCTGGTTGTGTCTCCAGCCCCCTCCCTGATCCATGTGGATGCTCACCATGCCCTCTGCCAAGCTGTGGGATGCTGGACCCCCCGGGGTGGCTGCTCCGGCCCCGGCGGTGCCCACCTCGCCCCCCAGCAGCGCGCGGCGCGCCCGACCAAGCGCAACATCCTCGCCCCGGCCGCTGCACAGACGGAGGGACGGCCGGCCGGACAGATGGACAGCGGGACGGGCCTTGCGTAGTGCTTTTATAAACTGCGTGGGCAGCTCGGCACGGCCCTCCCGGCCTTTATCAGCCTGCCGGACCCTGGCGCTCAAAGGTCACCGAGCACCAGCCAACACGACAGGGGCAGCGGAGCTGCGGAGGGGGGAGCTTGCGGGTTGTCTCCGTCTTGTGCCCCAAAACCCGAGGACACGATCAGCTGGGGCCGGGGCTGAGCAGCGGGACGGTTCGGGATGTCCCGCAGTCCCGGCTGCCCTGGGGCAGTGGCAGCTCCGGTGCCAGGCTCAGCTGTGGTCACTGCAGCGAGCAGGGCGCTGTGTGGCCTCCCCGGCCGTCCCCGCGGTCCTGGGCAGGGAGCAGAGGGCGGCCGGGCTTTGGTGCCGGCACCATCCGCGCTGCCCGGGACCCAGTCCACGTCTGACACGTGCCACAGCTCTGGGGGGGTAAAAACCCCATGAGCTGGGTGGGGGCAGAGCCATCTTCAAAGCCGCAGAGCAAACAGCCACGTGATGCCTGTGGCAACACAACAGTGGCACAAAAGAGACCTTTGGTCCCAGTGCTGCTGTCCACACGGCCGTGGGGCAGCGTTGCAGCCCCAGATCCCTGTGGAGCTGTCTGCACCCGGAGGACCACCTGCCCCCATGGCTGCACACCCACGACAGCTCCCATCCCCACCCACAAATGCGCCCCAGGGCTCCACGTCTGCACCCTGGGGCCACTCCTGTCCCCCCACCTGCTGCCCAGGGACGCCGATTGTATTTGGCACCCCCGGGCTGGTGTGAGCAAACACAAGTGCTCAGCCAGGAGAGCCACTGGCCCTGCAGCGCTGAAGCCCCTGGAAGCTGGGAAGCTTGGGGAGCCGTGGCAGAACCTGTCTCTCTCTCTCTCTCATTGACAAGCCCAGGCCTTTGTATCAGCACCAAACTCACACAGCACTTGCATGCTTCCTTTTTTTATAGGTGTATTTATAGGAGCTGTGGGGAGAGAGGCGGAGGTGGCACGGGGGGCCCACGGCCGGCGCGGGGACCCCCGCGGGCCGGGGCCGTGCTCAGTGCAAGGGGTAGAACTTGCAGATGTAGTGATGCTTCCGGGCGCAGTCGGCGCTGGACCACAGAGAGAATCCTGCAGGAGAGACACGGTGAGGACGGGCACCAGCTGTGCCCACCGCAGCCCTCCGAGGGGACGGGACCTGGAGCAGGAGGGAGGCGGGGGAGTGCCGGCCGAGCCCAGGCACCGGCGGTGGCCGCAGGGACCGAGCACTCACCGCTCTGGTAGGTCAGCACGGCGCAGGTCCCCGCTCGGGCACCGTTCCCAGGCATCCCATTAGTGGCACTGTAGTTCCTCCCATTTGTCCACTGCCAGGCCTGTCTCTGTGCGGGGACAGGGGGGCTCAGAGGCATGGCCCTGCTGCCCCCCAGCCCCTCATCACTCCTGCCGCCCACACCTCACCTCTTTACTCCGCTGGAGCCCGATCCAGACGGGCTGCACACGCTGGTAGTAGGAGATGACTCTGCGCAGGGTGAGTGCCTCCTGGGCCTCCTCCACCCAGGCCAGGTGGGAGCCTTTCTTGACGTCCTGGCACCGCCTCTGCGGGGACAGCTGTCAGTGCCAGGGCGCCTCAGGGAGACAGGGAGGTCCCTGTGCACCTGTGTGCCCCGGTGGGCTTACCTCAGCCTCGTCCCACGTCTGTGGGTCAGGGAAGTACTTGAAGCAGCTGAGCTTGTAGTAGGACCAGCCGTCGGGGCAGTAGTTTATGTACCTGCCGCCTGTTTGGGGAGAGCCGTGGGCATGGGTGAGGAACAGCCGGCTTCACTGCCTGGAGAGCAGCGTGGCTCCCTCCTGGCCCTGCTGCAAAGCAGCTGTCCCCGAGCCCTGGCACTCACCGACGGGCTGCAGGAGCGCCACGCAGCCCAGCAGCAGGAGGGCGAGTCTGGCCGCTGCCGCCATCCTCCTTGCTCCCTGTAAAGGCTCGGGAGGGTCACACAAGGTCCCTTGGGGACAGGGGATGCCACCCTCCCCTGCTGTGGGCTGAACCTGGCCCCTTTGAGCCGCCTGCAGGAGACAGCAGGCTGTGCCTCCCTCTGCTCCTTGGCACAGGTCACTGCCCCATGCCTGCACCCCGTGCCCCAGGCATGGCTTGGAGACCCCAGCCCACACTGGCAGCAGATTGTCCTGGCCCCACCAGTCCCAGACTCGGCAGGAGGCATCTGGGAGAGCCAAGCTGCTCTGTGGGGACAAGGGGACAGTGCTGTCACAGACACGGGTTGGAGGACCCCAGCCCTGCCGTGGTGCAGGAGCAGCAATGGCACAGGCAGAGCCAGGGCCGGTGGGGCTCTGGGACTACGTGAGCGCTGCCCAGGCTAGGGAGGCAAATCGGCCGCATCAGCGCAGTTCCCCTTTATCTGGGCTAATCCCTGGGCGCTGGGGCCGATTTGCAGACTCAGCTCGTCTTCCCCTCAAAGAAGCAGCGACAAAAGTCAACGCGGGGCTGAAAAATGCATCATCGCAGCCTGCCCCATCCAGCCAGCGCAGAGCTCAGCTCCCCCGGGAACTGCCAGGGAGAGGGACCAGCTCCTGTCCGCCTGCCAGCCAGCTCTGAGCATCCCGAGGCCCCAGCTGCCTTGTGAGGCTCCTCTTCCTCACCTGTTGTCCGGAGATGATGAGGAATAGCGGCTTGTCGCGGGTCACCGGGACGGGAGAGGAGAGGAGCTGCTCTTTATAGCCTGGTGCTCACCAGCATCTGTGTTTGCCCAACTCAGGTGATTCTCACTATAAAAATCTTACTTCTGACCCCCCTCCGTCCCCCCCACTTTGCTGGAAAATTGCCCAGATCTTCACTCTGTTTGCATTTAACATATCTCCAGAAACAGACAGGAAGAACCTGTCCTAGTTGGTCAATAAACCCCCTGCAATTATCATTAATTGCTCCCGCGATACAGAGATAATCTTCCAGCCCCGAGCAGCCTGGCACCTGGCAGGGATGCCCGCTGGGCCAGCCCTGGATTGCCCGGGGACTGGCGGGGATGAGCCCCGGGGGTGGTCCCCAGATCCCGGCCAGAGCATCCTTGCGAGCAGCAGCCGGGCCGTGGGTTCGACCCCCGGGCACTGCCCCTGTCCCCAACCAAGGGGTGGCACCCGGCCGGGCCCCGCGCCCTGCCCGGCTCTGCCATGCGTCACCCACACACCGCCCTTGTTTGAACTGCCGGGGGCTGTTTGCGAGCAGGATGCGGGACGCCGGGATGTGGGAACAGCCTGCAGCCGGGGGCTGGCGGTGCCATCAGATAGCGGCGAGGGTGCCCAGCCCTCAGGCCCGGCGGTGACGCAGGACCTCGTCACTCTGTGTCCCTCCGGGAGGAAGGGGCAGCTCCTGTCGCAGCAGCCCCCCACTGCCCCTGTCCCGGCCCGGGGAGCCACACACGTGAGCCCCTGGCCCCAGCAGCTGGAGCGCTTCGGCAAGGTCTGGCACAGCCTTCTCTGCCATGGTCCTTGCTCCTTGCCCCGGGGTGTCCTCTACAGCTGTGGGAGGCAGCTCGAGTTCTCCACGTTCCCGCTGCCACCACGCTGCTCTGGAGCGTCACTTTGCTGGCTCCTGATGGACCAAAGCGGCTTTGAAAGATCATCCTGCTGCCTGTCCCGTGGCTCCTGCTGCTGCCAGCTCCGGCCCATGCCTGGCTCTCCTTCCCCAAAACCCTCGGTGGAGGCCAGTGGGGAGGAGAGGAGCTGCCCTCCAAAGCCTGGTGCTTACCAGCACCGGTGTGACCCAGGAGGCAGCTATCTGCAGAGGATCCAGAGCCAGGGCTGAGCCCTGCTTCCCCCCACATGGGGAGCTTACTGTCAGGCTCAAGCCATGTACAGCCCAGGGACCTCCCATGGGATCTCCTCTGCGGCAGCATTTGCTGGGACATGCAGCCGGTGAGCGCTGCTACATGCACAGGGAGCAGCTCCATGCTGGCGTGCAGAGGCAGGTCTGGATTCTGCCCCGCAGAAGGAGGAGGATCAGACCCCTTCCTTCACCCACGCAGCCGGGATAGAGCTGCTGCTGCTTGCTAGGCACCCTCCGGGATCCAAGGGCTAAAACCTTCTCATGTCTAAACAGAGCTGCTGCCTGCTATCAGTTCTGCACAAAGAAACAACCTGCCACACATCAGCTGCCCTGATCAATGGGGAAACCCTGCAAACCCCCCGGAAAACAGGACTCCACCCTTGATTTATGAAAAACCGTGAAAAAGCTCCCCAAAAGAGCCTGAGGCTCCTCCACTACTCCTCAGTTAGATACGGGATGCCGCAGCTCCCTGCCTGGACAGTTCAGTTTGGATGCAACACAGCAAGTTTCCACAAGCCCCTGGCCATCCCAGGCTGGGGAAGAGGCATGAGCTGTCCCGAGGGGACACAGCTTCAAGTCTCAGCCTGAGCACCAGTAAATTCAACATACCTGTGCCAGGCAGAGCTGCTAAACTTTGGCACAGACGTGCAAGCTGTGGGAAAACATGGATGAATGCCTCCCAGAGGTCTGGGCTCACCCAGCTGGCTCTACCAGGAGATAAAGGAGCTGTGTTGTTTGAAGATTAAACCCTTAAAATGCCCCCAGCTCTACCCCAGCTACTGGCTCCATCTGAGAGCTGGAAAACAGCCAGGTGAGCACCAGTGGAGCCCAAGGCTTCAGTGGCACCTCTGTGCTCCAAATACAGCATGGCAGCTACTGACAGTTTGTTCTCTGATTGCTCATGTCAAACTCCTCGAGCCTGAGACCAGCAGAGAGGAGTGGTGACTCCCTGTTTCAGAGGCTGGAGAATCACACATCTTCATGCTCTTAGTCTGGAGAAATGGAGGCTCAGGGGGGACCTTATCACTCTCTCCAACAACCTGAAAGGAGGCTGTAGACAGGTGGGAGTTGGTCTCTTCACCCAGGTAAGAAGCAGCAGAATGAGAGGAAATGGCTTCAAGTTGCACCAGGGGAGGTTTAGATAGGATATGAGGGGAAAATTTGTGAATGAAAGGGCAGTCAGGCATTGGATCCGGCTGGAAAGTGATGGAGTCACTATCCCAGGAATGTTCAAAAAAACATCTGTATGTGGCATATGGGGGCATGGGTTAGTGGTGAACATAGCAGTGCCAGATTAAAGGTTGGAATCAACGATCTTAGGGGGCTGTGCAAACCTTAAGGATTCTATGCATCAACTGCTGAGACAAAGCCAGGGAGGCAGCCTCAGCTCCAGGGATGAGGGTCTTCTTCCCTGCTGGAAGGACAGGAGACAGCTGAAGGAAGCAAGCAGGACCTGAGAGAGCGAGTGAATCCACAGCTCCACTGACCACTGCCCCAATCCACGCTTGCTCACCACCTTTCTAAAAGCCACACAAATGCCCCAACCCTTCCCTGGCTCCCACAGGCAAGCGAGAGCTCTTATTCAAAGTGCCTAAGAAAGGGCCCATCCCAGTCCCTCCCCATCCTTCCCAGTGTGCCCAGCACTTGGCTGTTGGTTACTGTCCCCTTCTCAGCTAACCAAGAGACCTAAAATCTGTCTGTTACACCCACACCAGGTTGCTTCCAACTCCCTTGGGTGGAGCTAAGTGGTGGTGAGACAGAGCACCCCTGGATTCATTTATAATCTGGTGGGTGTGCCACAGTAGCCAGGAAAACAAATGAAAACAGCAGCACACAGACACTGGGCACATACTTTTTATTCTGGGGATAAAAATTGCTTATACATTTGGCAGCAACTATTTTCATAAAAGACTTTTATAAAAAATGTAAAAATAAGCAAATATTTTCCATTATTAATATAGGAAAATGCTGCTGTGTGAATGGTTACTCTACAACTTACGAGATAAAATACCACCTTAAGGAGATATTATCTTTACAAGTAGTTAAAAAAAAAAAAAGAAGAAAGGCAGAGGGCCATTGTATTAACAGGCCAGGCACGAACCAGCTTCATTCCACAGAAAGCACTCATCTTGTAAAAGGTAGCCACATATATAAAAAGGCACTTGGTTATTTGGGGCTAACGAGCAAAAGCCCTTTGTTTCTTTAGCACTGATGAAGCAACACTTCATTATTTGCAGTGAAACGTGTACCTGGACAGACCCCCAGGAGGCTGCAGGCCCCTCCCTGGAGGTCTGAGTCGGCTGCAGCTAAACTTCAGAGGCCACACTGCAGCGAGCGTGCCGGGGAATGCTGTGTGCACCGTGAAAAGCAGTAACTTCACACAGAATTAAAAACTTCAGCCCAAAATGACGGCCCCGGGAACCAGCTCCTCCTGAGGCCCTGCCTTCATGTACCATTAAGTGGAATTGGAAAAAAATAAAAATAAAGGCAACTTTGACTCTTGATTAGAATGGAAAGAAACACCAGAGACAATACTGTACATGGTAGGGTGTTGGATGGCCTGCTCGGAGGGGAGCGGCCCTCAGTCCTTTGGCAGCAGCCGACAGCCCCGAGCTCTTTGGAAGACGTGTCTGCAGCGTTCCCCTGAAGAGGTAGGAGCAAACCATCCCCACCAATGTTCACTTCGGCTGCTGGCTGGTCTGGAGCTCTTCAGAGAGGTGCTACTCTTGCAGACAAAGCAGAAAGAGCAGCTGTTTGTCTGAGGTCAGTGACAGCTGGCTTCCACAACTCCAAAACTATCGGGGGAGCCGCAGTACGAATGGCCCTGCTGTCCCACAGAGCACGTGGGGCACCTCGGCTGGGAAATCTCAACACAGGCTGAAGCTGAGAGCAGAGGACAGCCCCAAACTTGTGAACCAAACTGCAGGAGGCAATGGTTTCTGAGCTATTTGGTCTGCTGCCACAGCCCGGCTCCTGGCACGCTGGAAGCCTGCTCGGCAGTCAGTGCTGCAGCCTCCGTGTGCCAGGAGGGGAAGACAAGGCAGCTCTGACCCAGGGCTGGCGCAAAAGGGACACTTTTCAAAGGGCTGGATGTCGCTCCTGACGCAGAAGGACACACACCGCAAACATGTAACCACATGTTTGACACTTTTTGATAATACCATAAAGAGGCAGCATATGGTATCTGGAGGACAGGACACACAGCCACCCTTTGATGGAGGGGAGGGGACTACTGTGCAAGAACGCTGGGAGCTTGTGTTACCAGTTTTTGAAACACCTGTGCTCATCCCAAGAGCTTCCCAAAAGGCCTGTATCAGTTGCAGTGCAGTTCTTCTGGCGTGGGAGTCCACAAAGGCAGTCATGGACACTCCTGGCAGGATAGGGGCACGGGGAGGGTAGTGTGTCAAAATGCTCAGGGGTGTCTCAGGGAAGAGACACACAACACTGGAGAGATGCGCCCACAGGCCACCACGGCGGGAAGACCAGGTCAGACCAGCGTTTTCGGGAGGGAAAATAACAAAACAAACAACCTAAAAAGACTATATGTATATATAATCTCGTAATACCTGGGGAGCAGGCAGTGAGAACACTAAGGGGTGTTAGTGGGTCTCTATAAGACAAAGACTCTTGAAGAGGAGAGGGTGAAGCTGCGTGACAGGAGGTGTCACTTGACCTGCAGGTGTTTTGGGAGGTCTGGCTCACTTGCTGAGCAAGAGTGGATGAGGGAAGGAGAGGGTCTAGGAATGTGGGTGCAGCTCTGAGCTGTGTCAAGACAAGGCAACTTGAACTCGAGGAGAACTAGTAGAAGGTGCTTCAGAGAGAGGTTACATGAGTAACAGAAGAAGTAACAAAATAAGGATACAAAGCTGGTTTTGGCTAAATTTCTGGAGAAATGACCACAAGATGTATTAAGCTGAAGAGCTGTCTCCCCAAAGCAACGGTGGAACATGTTTAAAAGCAGACTGGAGAATCCAGTGCAGACAGCAGTCACATCCAAGGTGCGTGGGAGTTGGTTAGAAGTGATCCAGCTGGTCTTCTCCATCACCAGCTTCTACAGTTCTCTGTTTAGCATAAAAGCAGACAAGTCTACAGCGACCACAGTCCCTCCAACGAAAGAACATCCTGGGCTCATTAAGACTCTTGGATACTAAAATGGTTCTTCATTTCCATCCTGGAAGACCTTCATGAGTTCTGGAGTCCGCTTTAGTTGGGCTGCACCTTGGGCAGCCTTCAGGCGTACACCTGCATGTTGTTCCGCTGCTGCTCCGTCATGTGGGCGGCTGCTGGCCCGCGCTGGTTGTTACTGGGACTGGTTGCCACATCAGACCAGTCAGAGGCAGAGTGTGGGGAAGAGCTTGACCACTGGTCCGGAGATTCGGGCGACGGAGTCAGGTACGGGTGCTCCCCTTGTAAGTGCCGGTTGTGGCTAGGAGTCCGTTCTGTGGCCGAGGAGTAGCAGCTGTGCTGGGAGGGAGGCGTGGGGTACTTCCCCATCGAGCTCTGGAACTGGTGGTAGGCTGGGAGGACCGTCTGAGCCACCTGCCCGTCCTGCTGAGGGATGGCAGCCATGGAGAACGAGGCGCTGGGCAGCTGGGCTAGATCTGGGATCTGGTACATGGAGCTAAGAGGGCCAGCCATGTTCTGAGCGCAGTTTGACTGGGCCTGCTGCGGCAGTGCTTGCTGGTTTATGCTGCCCTTGGGAACCAGCTGGAAAGTCATGATGGGGGGCAAAGACTCCCTGGACACCCCCAGGTGCTTGGCGTCTGCTTGAACCAAGCCGCTCTGCTGAGAAACACTGGGGTGGGAATGCATCACCTGGGGCACCATGCCGAACATCTCGTTGTACTGGGACTCGTTCACCTCCATGCGGTTCATCCACTCGGTGGAGACGTTGCCTGGCCGGAGCCTGCCAAGCCCACTGTTGGGAGGGGTGGTTCTGTGCTGTGAGAGCAGCTGGCTGACCGACGGGAGCACCGTGCTGGACCCACGTCCCAAGGGCTGCATCTCGTGGAGGTTGGAGAAGGACATGGTGTGTGCAGCCTGCACCGACGGAGCGGTCAGCAGCGAGCTGGGCGACGAGTGCAGCACCCCTGGTGATGGCATCACAGGAGAAGAGGTTGGTTCAGATGCAAAAGCATGGGGCGATTCCAGGGAATCCACCGGTGACAGGGTCACTGAGCTCTCCGAAAACTGCCCTTTGCCCTCGCTGAGGGACTTCTTCCTTCTCCTCTTTGCATCTTTGGTGAGGCTGGTAGGCATGCCTTTGGCATTCGGTTTTCGTGACTTCTTGCTTAGTGAAGCGTGTTTCAGGTTGAGGAAGGACCTGTTGGGGCCACAGATGACTGGGGAGAGGGCAGAGTTCAGCATGGCCCCAGGGTGCCCGGTGGGGCTGTGGGCCACGTTGTACTCGTTGAGGAGCTGCACGATGTCGTGGTGCATCCGGTCCTGGGCCACATCCCGGGGCAGCCGGTCCATGTGGTCTGTGATGTCTCGGTTGGCAAAATGGTCCAGCAAGATTTTAGCGGCTTCGAAACTGCCTTCCCGAGCAGCAAGGAAGAGTGGAGTCTCCTCCTGGAAACACAGAGAGTAAATATTTTAGCAGCTTCAGTGTGGGGGGACTTGCAGCTCACAATCCCTTGTGGCAGCCTGGGAAGCACTGTTTAATGCAGTGTCACATTAACAGTCTACAAGGGCCACCCACCCTGAGAGGTGTCCACTGAAAAAGGCCGATTACAGATAATTTCATACACAGCAGTGGAGCACATGCTGAACTATCCCACCAGGAAAGGCACTGTTGTGGCCTGGATCCTTGAAGAAACCATGAAAGCACCTGATGCCTTTCTCCCAGTGCCCCTTATGAGGGACAGGTACAAAAGGCTGAAACAGCCCAGTAAGGAACTGCTGCTTGTTGGTAGCTCTAAAATCCACTGAGCAATACATAATAATCCAAAAAAGAAACTTTAGGCAGAGGAGAGAAATCAAGGACTAAGACACAGCAAAAACTAGCAGTGAAGCTACAAAACATCTGCACAGTGCAGGCAGTCTGTCAAACAAAGGGCTTGTCCCTCATATCCAATCTGCACTGAGATCCTTGGAAACGTGACAGGACACGACTGCTGCTGTGCTGCCAGATACCTTTCTCTCTGCTAACTGGAATCCAGCTGTTTGACACCAGCAGCACCTCACCTGCTGCTCTCACACACCACTGACTGTGTATTGTATTCCTTCCCTGCAGGGAAAGCAGGATAGCATTGCTGCCCAGCACTTGGCCAAACAAGGAAGAAATCTGCTCTCCTTGGGGACACCTCCAGTCACAGTCTGGATTTGGAAGACCTGCATCCAGTTTAGAAAACCTGTACTTAGTTTACTACCAACAGCAAAGAGATGCTTTGAGTTAGGAAGCACAGGCTTGCTGAGCATCCCCACACTGTACCTTGTTATCCTGCATATCTCTGTTGGCTCCATTTTTCAGCAGTACTAGTGTTGCTTCCACGTTGTTGACAGCAGCAGCCCAGTGAAGAGCAGATTTACCTGCAGGGAAACCCAACAACTTCAGTAACAAACCAAGGAGCCATTTTGTTATTTTGCTTCTCCTCCAGGATTGTCTAACCAAGCCACTGTGCAGCAGCCTGTAGTTTATTACCACTGCAGGACTTTGCAGGAGAGCCCAGTGTGTGACTTAGCTAGAGAACTCATGAACAGCCCCCACTCTGGGAGAGCAGAACCCACCCCCTCCCTGCTCACACCATGGCAAATATTTGCCCAGCCTGGTACATCCTATTCACATTACCATGGTCATCCACGGCATTGACATCAGCCTGGCAATTGATGAGCTCGGCCACCATCCCTTCCACAGCCAGACGTGCAGCCAGAATTAACGGGGTCGTCCCATCATTCATCCGAGCATCCAAGTCTGTCACTCTGTTACGGATCAGGATCTGGACAACAGGGGAAGACAGATTTTTTTCAATACCACTACAGACCAAAACTGAGGATTTGGCAGAATCTCAAGAGAAATTTTACAATGACAAAGCAGCCTGAGCACTGAAATGCAAGGACCCAGAAAATAGGTGACAGGGGCAAACAGACCAAATAAATACACGCCAGATGATTTATGCATGCTGAGTTCTTTAAGCTATGAATACCCAATGAAACTGGACGTAAAATAGCTCTGCCTGGCCACCACACTGTGGAAGGCATGACAGCAGGGTTCTGAGCAAACAGAGCACAGCTTGGACAGGCCCCTGTAAATACAGAGCCCAGAGTTCTCCAATGGCCATACCTGGAAGACCCCCTGGGCATCAGCAGCCACGGCTGCATGCAGCGGGGTCCGTCCCATGTTGTCCCGAGCGTTGGCATCCGCCCCGGCATCCAGGAGCCGCTTGGCAGCGTCGGCTCTGGAGTAACGAGCTGCCAGGTGCAGAGCCATCTCCCCGGTGCGGTCTGTCTGCGCCTGCAGGTTGGCCCCCTGGTAGATCAAATCCGTGATTATGTTTGCTGAGGAGTCTTCCCCATCCTCATCGTCCTCGCTGATGTCGGAGCCGCCCGCACGCAGAGATGCCAGCATCAGCGGAGTGCATCCGTCTGCAATGAGGGAGGTGGTGATACAGTGAGCTAGCAGCGACAGCAAAGGCATGGAAACCTTCCCACACTCCTTCCCCCTTGAGCACCTACAGCTACAGATAATCCGTCCAGTTGCTTTAACCCAGACCTGTTCCCTTTTCGTAAAGCCTATCAGAGTTAGTGAGTTGGTTTCCTTCCAAGCAGGACATGAATACCTACTGCAAACCCAACAGAAATTAAGATATTCCTGTAAAGACTGAGATCATTATAAAACGAAAAAACTTTGCTACTAAAGTGGAAAACTTCCACAAAAAGTAAAGGCTAGCTGAATTCTGAAAGAGTAGCAAGCAAAAATCAAAGTCATCAGACGATTAAGTGTAATTGTTCATGCAGATGTTCCAATCACACACCCAGGGAAAAGAAACAGTTGAAAGAAAAATCATTGAACAACTAGGCACTGATTATTGGTGACATTTTGCAGATATTAACCTGAAGTGAAATGCAGACAAAAGCCTTCATATCTATTATGCAGTAAGGTCATCATGAGAAGGATACTGAAGTTGTGACAATCAAGCACTCAAAGCTGACAAATGCCCCAGGATGAATGCTCTCACACACTCTGAGTACTTTGAGAGATACCAGTCTTACTCTCCTCGAGTCTCCAGTGATGAGCTCACAGTGATGGGATGTCCACAAAGGCTTAATTCACACTCATCCAACCAGCATCGCTGCATTGTCAGTGGAAGGAGAAAGGTTTCTCCAAACCTCTAATTTAAGTTAGCTCCCTTGGATGAATCTCCCTCTCTGCTGATCAGAGAGGACAGTGCAGGACAACCACCTCATACGGCTTTTTCACCCTTGTTAATACCCTCCTCGATGCAGGATAATTAAGATTTAAAACATCTCCACATATTTTCATCAGCCCATAAAAATGCCAAGTGCTTCAGTTTCAGCAGCCTCTGGATGTCACACGATATTCACTACTTAAACCCAAAGACTGCAGCTGTAGACACTGATGCTTCCTTACTGGTTTTACTGCTTTTCTCCACACCCATCAGAGGGACTGAGATGGCAGCAGCAGTGAACCACACTCTGTGCTAATCGCTCCACTGGAGCTCACCAGCAGAAATACAAGACAATCTTTTCAGCAACTACCTGATTTATCCCATGGGCAAGCAGGGGACAAACAACAGCTTCTCTGCCTGCACAGCTCTCAGTCACAGTGCACCACACACAACGGGGTTCTGTGCACATAAACAAGGTGATATCTCCTATTGAAAGTAACACACAGAGCTCTAATGCCCTGCTTCCGTTTCCCAGCTTCACTGAGTCTTCCTGGCTCTCTGCTTTAGGACAGTTCCAAAACTTTCTAGAAATCCAGCTGGGGCACAGCGAGCAGCAGGCTCTGCCCAGCGTCCAGCAGCATGCTCGCTCCTCCTAGTGGCTCACCACCACAGCACACACAGCCTTCCACCCGGCTCCTTTCCCAGGATTTATTTGTTGGACAGCAGCAAAGTGTTGACGTATGGGCCCGGGTTCAGTTCCAAGATCCAGTTCTGTCTATAGACCCTCTCTCCTGCTCTCCAAGGCTATACCTCCTTTTGTGCTTCTCCCTCCCGCTGCTGGCTCTGCTCCCTTGTCCCAAATGAACACTCCTCAGTATTCCAGTCAGGCTACGGTCTCCTCCGTACTGCCACGAGACAAAGAGCAGAGAGACAGAGCACAGAAAGGAGCCTTCCTTTGCTCCAGCACCACAGCTCTGGGAAAAACCACTTGCAGGAGAGGTCTGGCTTGCTCAATCACTGCAGTTGTCCTGGATGACCATGCCTAGCTGCTCCACAGGGACAGAGCTATAGCACAGCATTAAATCCTTGGAATAATTAGCTGCCACCCTCCACAAAGTTTCTCAGGTACGTGCAGTTCTTTTCAGAGCCTTGCAAGTTGGCCACACACGGTTGGTTTTATGAGGCTAGCAAAAGCACATCCAGCTAGACAGTCACAATTAAGTGTTTGATGGACTACTAGGAAAAAAAAAAAGCTGTGGACACAATGTCTTTTTTTCCCTCCTTCCAGCTTGTTCTCTCAAAGAGCTGGAAAAGAACCCAAAAGCATCCAGCTGGAGGCAGACACCCAGCATGGAAAATTCCAGTCTAAACCACTGAAGTTTTAGTAACTGAAAAAAAGAGGGGCATATAATAGGGACAGTTCATCAATTTTAATTATAGGTGGTGTTACCAGTTATGCCTATAATTGCATTACCCTGGTTACACACTCACAATAACCGCAGCAAAAAGAATGTCCTCACTGCTCTGGGGGACACAGTAAAAGAATAGCATGGGGAGACAAAGGTGGTGGCAGCATTTTATAAAAACTCTTCTGTTTGCTGTCTTTCAGCAGGACAGCCCCTGAGTACATGTAAAATGCAGGGTGAGATACTAAAGTCAGGAGTTCAGCAGGCAGGTACACCTGAAGGTCAGGCACAATGCACTGAAAGCTGGGGTGTAAGGAACCCACAGGCAAAATGTCTAGGCAATGCTTCTGGAGGACACTGGAGCTCTTGGATCCCCCTAAATTTGAGAGGCTGCAGAAGGTGCTGGGTTAAGAGAGGGAACAAACCCTTGGTACACCGAGGTGTTTCTCCCCTCTCTAGAAGAGATCAGTACTGTTCTACCTGCACCTGCAGCCAGGATCTAACTCACCCAGCTTCAGATGGCTCCAGCCCAGACACCTGCACTCAAGTCAGTCAGCCTGAAAACCCTTTGTAATTAATTAGGGCCAGCAAAGCATTACTGGGGTGTGAACCATCCAGTTCTCAGACCTCTTGGGGTAGAGGGGAACTACCTCTCAGAAGGGCCCATTTTTTCTGTCTGCCTGCAATAGTGAGGGTGGTCAGAGCAGAGAAACAGCCATGTTAACAGTGAGGAATCCTACCCCTCCTTACTAAGTCGTTATTCCAATATCTCTCAGACTTTTAAAATTATTTCTGCCCCTGACAGCTGCTTGCTTCTGACGCCACAGAGAGAAATAACTTAGAGCAGCTTGCTGCAAGCTTCACAATTGTATCTGGATGGCAGGAAAACAACTCACAGGTCAGTATTATTTCATTGCTGTTGTTGGACAAAGCTTTGGGTGAACATGAAAATAAGCAGTCTGGAGTCTTAAGAACATTATTGCCTGCACTTGGAAAGCTTTTACCCTGCCACACAACTAGAAGTTTCAATAGGGGAAATAAAGAAAAGCTTAAATTTGGCAGAAACCGATGGTTTATGTTCTCACACTCATCACACAAAAATCTCTCCTTCCCTTTGCATTTAGGACAGCTAACGGGTCAATGAGCAGAAAAGACAATAGAAAGGAACTGAGAGAATGGGTCTAGTCATCCTTAAATTGCATGGAAATATTCCCACAAAACTCAACAAAAAAAGGAATTGCAGCAGTATCATCGCCATCACCTCTCTGCATATGAACAAGAGCCATGTCTGCAGCTCTTCCAACCAGAATAAAGTTCTTGGTCAACTGTCTCCTCTCAGAACCCAGAGATCAGATGACCCATCCAGTCCCTCACCAGTTTATAGAGCTTTAGTGCTATACTCATAAAAAGCAGGAGAGGGTTCCCAGGGCATCTAATCATTTGAGACAGAGAGAGAGCAAGCCTGTCTGCATGTTAAAGAAACCGTAGAAATCCACAGTTCTGTTATGAATTCAATGAGTTGATCATCCTAAGTTGAAGATATAAATCAGGGAATAAAAAAATTCACGAACAATCTTGCTGCACTGTCGCTCTGTTCCAGGACAGACATGTCACATGCTGCTAGTGTGGGTATACTGTTTGCCAAAAAGCTTATTCAGGAAAAGGCCATCCTTGCTTCCACAATTGATAACAGACACCTTAGGTATAAAATCTGCTAAGCTGGTTCCTAGAAAAGTCTGGCATAGTGATCCAACTGGAGAGATCCAACTGGGGGTTATTTCCAGCATAATCATGCATTCAAAATTTCTGACAATATCGCTTAGGCACACACTGTCACAAATGAGATTCTACAGGTGTTTGCTAAGTGAACTCTTTTTCTCCTGGTTACATGATATTCCATGTGCTACACACCATGGTTTAACCTTTCCAGCTTTCTTTTCTGGAGTGCACACTGTGTTTTCCTTGAGCACCATAAAATTTCTGCTGGTGTTCCCACATACTCCATTTAATTTTTACCATTAGCAGCCGCAGCCACTGGAAACAGGGGAGGTTGGTGGGTGGCTGGCAGGACACACAGACACTCTGAGTACTGACCTGGCCCTCTGACATTGACATCCAGAACATCCACTTCTTGATCTGCCTGCGGGGGTGTGAGGGCAAGGGAGGTGCTCCCACAGACGTCTGCTGCCTCCAGGTGCTGCTGTGTCCACTGGCGCTGGTCTATCTGCTCATCACCTTCTGGCAGCAAGGCCTGGTCCTCAGCCTGGCCACAGCAAACAAGCAGTTGTTTCAAAATACCCATCAGGTGGCCAAAGACACTGAAAGTTCTTGGGGTGTTCTTAGTTTTAGTGGGGTTTCTTGGGGTTTGGGTGGGGATATTTGTTGTGTTTTGGTTCTTTGTTTGTCTTCTCGTTGTTTTAGGGGGGTTTGTTTTCTTTTAAGCTAATGGTGGTCTCCATTTACTTCTGCTTGGCATTCTCAGCTTTCATACTCCCACCATACATTATCAGGCCTGAACTGCAAGACATTACATTGACCTTCTTGTCCCTTTGGCTGCAGTAGGGAGGGGACACTGGAACAGAAGATACTTTCTCTACCAGCCTGTGGTGGCAGTGTTCACCTGAGGATTTGCTCCTCAGATACCATTAATAATATATTACAAATCCCTAGGCCAAGAGGGGTTTTGAGCAAGGGAAGTTAATGCAGATGTTTGTCTCACTGGCAGTTTCAGATGGTATTTAAGTCTTGGAGCTCCTTACCTTAGCTCTCTTTGGCTGAGGTCCACCATCACCTGCCCAGTGCTCAGTTGTCCCAGGATCGGCCAGGTTACCCTCTGGTATCTGGACTGACAGATTTCTGACAAACAAGGAGAACATCACTTTGTAGACTGAGCAGGTGCTACTACTGCTACTTACACCACCCTGCAGAGACTAACAGCAGGGTGCTTGTCATTTAGGTAGCTTGCAAACAGAGGAACTAAGAAATTACAAATGTCAGGCAGCCAATAGTGGCATTAAATGCACTTAGAAATGCAAAGTTGTTTAATTCTTGTGGAAAGCCAGAACTGCATAAAACTTTTGAAACTTTCCATTATTTATGAGTCACAGTTTTGATGCACTGAGCTAGAGATATTAGAAGTTTGTTGTCACCTATCAGCCTAAAAATGTCTCACCTATTCCAGGAGAAAATTAGGCAAACAGTACCTGGCTGCTGGTCTATACTGCTCAGCATCAGAAAACGAAACAAAACCAGGAGATCAGATTCCTTGCTGGCATTTTATACACTACAGTTAATTAAAATTCTGTCCAAGACAGATGTTTTAAAATTTAGAGGAACAGCCTAAGAAGTTCTAGCTTAAAAGGAAGCTTTCTGTATGGAGTTAAGTGCCTTTGATGAAACATATATCAGCCACATTCTTAAAATCCTCTAAGCCATTAATAAACAGAATGTCAGTGGCCTAAACGCAAACTTACTTGAGTCCAACCGCATCTTCCCCAACGGGCTCTCTGCGTTTATGGTTGCTGGGATCCCTGCGCAGGATAAATCCCTCTGGGAGCCACAGAGAACCGTGTTTGCGCTTACGCTTCGCCATCATCACACCCAAGAGAAGGATTAGCAGGATGATCAAAGCTGCCACAGCAAGCAGGTAAAGCAACTGGGTCTTTGGTGGTAACAAGGGTTCACCTGAAAATTCCAGTTAAAATAGAGTGTGATTTAAAAAGTGGAGACAACAATCTTCAGCCCACAGACTCTCTTTTCTCACAGTCCTTCCCACAGGGAGCATATTGTCTCTACACAGAGTTTAGTCTCCACTGAGACTTATAAGTACATATCACTTCTTTTTGACTTCCCTTGGCCTGGTTTCTCAAAATATTTTTTAGAGTATATGGCTGCTGAACTGAAGATCTTGCTCCTTCCTCCAGAGTCCTGCTGGCTGCAGACAGCCACCCTCACTCAGCATACAGCTGATCTTTGTAAAGATACAAGCATGACCCAATTAGGAAAAGCAATAATGCCAATCTAGTACAAGTTTGCAGCTGAGCCTCAGACTGAGGGAGAGGGAGCAGAAATCAAGGAGATGACATATTGTCCAAGAAGAAAACATCTGGTAGACTGGACCAAGGAATGCCCCCCAGCCTTTCTCTCTAAATGGCACCTTTTCCACTGAATTCATGGCTTAAAGCACATGAATGGTTTTAGCGCAGAGATCACCACTGCAGTAGCATGAGAGATTACTGATTTTACATGTATTAAAATGACTGGGCTCTAAATTAAATGTCCTGCCTTACTAACTAGATGCCCCCTCTGTGCACATTGCACAAATAAATATATTCCTACAGCTGGGAACAAACAAGTTAGCTCCCAGAAACCACACTGAACAGCGAGTCACAAGAAGATGATGATCAATAACCTATTTTGCAGCCCCAAGTTTGATGATTGCCTCCCTCAATAAGTAATTTTTCTTCTGCAATTACTCACTTTGGACAGACACGAAAGGATAGGGCAACATGCCCTTGATGGCCTGAGCAGCTAAGAGAGCTGCAGCAGCTTCTGTGTTGTGAAAGCATTGCTCTGAATCCTCTGCACACTGGCGATTGTCAATCTCCAGGAACACCCTGGTGCTGCAGAGACACAGTAAGAGGGCACAGAAGTCAGTGACAGAAACTTATGCTAAAGCACTAGGTTAAACTGCAGCAGCCTTTTATGTTAATATATCTACCCCACCACTGAACTGGGCAGTCGCAATAGCGTTACATTTTCCCATTTAAAAACAGACTACAGCCCTAGAAAGCCTAGAACGCCCCACACATCTACAAGCAAGAGTTACCAGCACAACAAGGCCAGAGGGAGACAAAGTGACCCACTCACCCAATGACCTCTTGTTCCAGCTCTCTGTGCTTGCGAACGACCACGAGCGATCGACGGCTCCGCGCTGCCGATTTCTCCCCATAGTACGGGAACACCATGGGGTTCCCCTGGGAGTCCAGCTTGATCCTCAGGTTGGTGTGCAGGAGCGTCCCCAGAGTGCGCAGGAAGCTGCGGACATCCCCCAGCAGCTCGTCAGGGGGCATGAGCACCACGATGATCAGGGTGCCCTCTGCCAGCTTCTCAGCTTTGTCCCCAGCGCAGTCCAGGCCGTCCCAGCCGCACTCCTCACTGTTGCAGCCCTGGTCACAGCGCCCGTCCGCATAGTGATCTGCACAGTACTTGTCATACCTGCAGCAGTGAGAGGGTTACAGGCAGCACACAGCACTGACACACACTGCACTGCACACCTGCAGTCTAGGGACATAGGTCTTATGCCCTTCATCATCATTTGAGGTAGAATAACATTCATAATCAGGATACAAAGAGAAGAATTACAACCCCAGGATAGGCTTGCAGCCTGAGAGGATGAAAACAGGAAGCACAGAACACCCCAAGAGCCCATGATTTCATTCTGGTAACAGTGTAAGAGAACTGCTTCCTATGTTTTCTAAGGTATCTGACACCTCCTGCCTCACCAAGGGAGAACCATCGCAGCAAATCTGTAGCATTTGTCACAAGTAACTGAAGAGAAAGAAGGGCCACTACAAACAAGCTAGAAAACACATGCAGACGTAGCAGACACAGCTGGGATTAAAATACAGGTATTGCTGGTACGGAGCAAAATTCAGGATAGCAGGCAGTACTATTAAGATCTAGTACAAGGTGAAATGCCTCCTATTTACACTTCCAGGGAAAGCAGGGCACATCCATCAAGCAGGTTAACACATTATCATTGTTCAGGTTATCGACTTAGTGCACAGCACACCAATTCCAAAAATAGACAAGAAGTACACAGAGCAGCAGAAACTCCTTGATGCCAAGCTTTCAGCAAGGACAGCAAGAGAAACAATGGAAGAGAAGGGAGCAGCAGGCAGGAGCTATGTTAGTCACACAGAGAAAATATTCTCAGCATCGAGCCTTACTTGCATGTCCTGCTATTTTGCTGACACTCAAAGTTGTCAAACAGGCACTCGGGCGTGTTGCAGAACTCGTCACACTGTCCATTGAAAAGCATCCAGCAGCGCAGTGAGGAGGAGCAGTTGGCCCAAGGATCCTCCATTGTCAGGGAGCAGTCGCCTCCGTCCCACTGGCATGCATGAGTGTTACAGTCCTCATCACAATAGCCATCCCTGGCTTTTTCTGCACACTGGGAGTCCAGGCATCCCCGTGGCTCCGGGCTGAAAGTTACGGGCTGTTCACAGTGGCTGCCCTGCGTGTGAGCAGGGCACTGACAGTAGTAGTAAGGAGGCTGAGAATGAGGGTGGCAGCTGCCTCCATTCTGGCAGGGGGCACTGGCACAACCTGGGTTTGTCTGGCATTCCTCTCCCACAGACAGCTTGGGGCAATAGCAACGTGGACCAGAAGATGTTTGGATGCACTGCTCCCCCTTCTTGCATTTCACTTGTCCACAAGTACTGTGGCTGCTGAACTCACATTTTGCTCCAGAATAACCCTACGGGGTGGAAAAAAAGGCAAAACAATCAGTCTCACAAACTTATTCTTCAGCACTCTGAGGGCCGGAGGCAAGGCATCATGTGCACATCTTTTCTCCCCTGTAACTCCTCTAGCCTTATTGCAGGAGCCATGACTTTCTGGACCTAACCTCATAGATAAACCAGGAAATTATAATGCTGTGTTACATTTTGAAAACAGCCACAAACAAGGGGAATCTTGCAGTACGCACAGAAAACACAGGACTGCAAAAAAATGTTGGAAATTTAATACTAGGTTTAAGACAAAAAAGCCAGCTATGATAGTTCAAGACCATACTTGTTTGGGGTAACAACAGGCAGCACCACTCTCCTAGGGCACCTGGAAGCAATGGGTTTCCCTGCTAAGTAGATAAACTAAGGGATGTGGGTAAAGAGTGCCCAATCTTCACCTACAGTGAACCAGTGAGAGTGTAGCCAGAGAGCTCTAGAGCTGAGGCAGGCAGTGCAGTCTGAGGACACGGTCCTTACCGGAGGGCACTGGCAGATGAAGCCGTCGGGCATATTGCTGGCCACAGCACAGGTACCGCCGTTCTGACAAGGCTTCCGGGGACACACGTCTATCACACTCTCACAGTGACGACCTGAGATGGAGGCACAGGGACAGAGCAGAGCAATGTGTGTGTGATCACTCCAAAAAGCAAAAGACAAAGCAAAACACTCCTGTGAATAATCAGTGAGCTGAGCTCTCCAGTGAGACTTCCCCCTTCTAAAAGGGAGGGAATATCTCTTTGGATAACATGTGGTCTCTGTGTAGCTGCCTAAGCAGTGAAAGAGGAAGACACAACCCCAGAATCCACAAGGTGTATTTGGAGACAGCTGATCTTAATCTGCCTCCTCAAGAACACACACAACACAGCACAAAGATAGAATTTGCTGCTGTTCTCCAAGTCAGGCAGGCACAGAGGCTGAAAGTGATGTACCACGCCAGTTTGGGGGTTCCTAAGTTTTCTTTACTTTTTGGGAGATGCTCCATGAGTCCAAGGGCAAACCACATTCACGTGAATGAACAGAGCCTCAGGACCAGATGCACCATGAGTGAACAGGAGAACCAAGCAGAGTCTCCTCACGCTGATCAGCCAGACAGAGGTCGTACTGCACTGACCAGCTTTGCAGCAGCTCCCAGAGTCAAACTCTGACACTAGACTCCTAAAAGATGGGGATGACCTAAGCATGACTTGGACCTCCTAGGAAAACATTAATAGAAGTCTCCAGACATGTGCAGTCAAGACTTTGCAGACAGGAGCAGACAGGGCAGGATGGCCCACAGAGTCCTGGCATCCTACCAGTCCCACACCACAGCAAAGCCACCTCGTCCCCTCCCAGGCAGAAGGGTCAATGTGGAACGTGCAGAAGACAGACAGCTAGAGGAGGAAGCATGCTCCCCCTCTGTGCCTAACATTTCCAGACAGACTTCATGTCTGAGACACAGCAGCTCTCCCTGCTCCTCCTGGGGTGCAGCAGGCCTGCACTCCCCACACCGCAAGTTCCAGAAACCCTTCCATGAGGGTCAGAAGTCACATGAGGCATAATTCATAAAAGCAATCTTAACAGACAGGCTTAAAATAAACCCATCTGATGGCCTGCACCAGTGTCCCACCAGCTCCACTTCCCTCATATATCACTCTTTTAGGAACTTCTTTTGGCAGTCTAAGTAATGCATTCAAAAACTACTACATGAATTCTTCAAATATACGTATTTGTGATTTCTTTGCATCTGAAACTCAAAAATTTAGTGGAAAATCATAGCATCTCTAAATTTTAAGAAAAATAAGAGTAAAAACTGCTGGTAAAGCATGCAGGGAAGGTCACTGGTAAGCAGGGAAAGTGAAAGGTTTTAATGGAGGAAAACTGAATGCATAAGAAGTTAAACTGACATGGAAAATGGAAAGCTGAAAGCTAAGACACATCTGGAGACTATTAGACCAAACTTAAGCCCAGTGGGAGGCAGAAAGCAGAATAGCAGCAATGCTAACAAAGAAGAGATCTAGAGAGAGTGAGACATAAGTCTGCACAGTGTGAAATTCTTGCAAAGTCGTGATTCAGAGTTGGATTGTGGAAGGATCACCAAGCTAGGAATGTACAGCCTGTCTGTACTGTACTGGAGAATACTCCATCCTGACCACATCACCAATGTAAAGAGGAAAGGCAGTGAAGAGTAGAAAACGATGCCAAAAGCTAATTATGATACCATGACACTGATTTATAGAGAAAATGCATATGCTGCTTTGCAAAAGGAAAAGCCGTGGAGAAGCTGACACATGAACTGTTACACTTTCAATATTAGAAATATGAGATTATGAAGGCAAGAAAAGTACCACAGGGAAAGAAAAGTCCTGGAAGCCAAGTGTCTCAGGAGATTCCTTTGTCTGAGACAGCTCTGGAAGCCAAATTTCTTAGAAGGTTTAAAAGAAAGACTGGTTTAAAAACTGAAACATGTTGTAGGGGAACAATCAGACATTGTGAAGGAAAGTGACTAGATAACACCACTGCCAGAAAGGGAAAGAACGACCATTTCTCAAGATACTGCTGTGAAATTGGCAGCATGTTTATGACTACTCACCAGTGAAAGCACTGCGACAGATGCACCTATAATCATTGGTGAGCTGGACACAGTCCAGGCTCCCCCGAGGGTTGCAAGGATTGGAGAGGCACTCATTGATATCCCCCTCGCAGCGCTCTCCTGCAAAGCCCTGAGGGCAGAGGCAGCTGTAGCCCCCGATCTGGTCAATGCACTGCCCTCCGTTGAAGCAGCGGGGAACTCCGGAGTCTGAAATGCAGTCGTCAACGTTCTCCTCACAGAAACGGCCTGTCAACACAGGAAAAAGTGACAGCTTGAGGATACAGTGCCATGGCTGCCTCTCCTACACTGCTCATCAAGTTTTAAGGCCATGTCACACACAGTCCCTAAAACAAACAGGTAAAGGTCCCAGCTTAATGCATTCCACACCCTCTGCAGACAGCCAGCTTCAGAGCAGGCTTAGGGTACATGTGTTTTACATCCAGGCCGTCCTCAATGCTAGGCCATGCTGGTATTTAGCAGCTTTCATACTTGACTTAATTTAAGGGCATAATTAAAAACACAAACCCAAACCAAGCCCAAAAAAGATGCACTTAATTTAGCCCTGAGACTGAACAGAGCCTGGGAGCCCCGTGCTGTCCTTGAAAGGCTGCGAGCCACCACCAGGCCCTGCACTTCAGGCAACCCCAGAGCTGGGCAAAGAGCATTTATAGCAACAGCTTTAAAACAAGCAACAACAAACCAACAGAAAAGCAGCTGTGATAAAACTCTGATTCCTCCAGTCTGGCTTCTGGGGACCTACAGCAAAGCCCCACCATCAGCCAGGGAGGGCAATTTCTTCTCCTCCCTACAGGATTTCCTTTCAAGGGACAAGGTCTGGTGCTGGTTCTGCCTTCACTGCACGGCACAACAGACACAAATGGACAGAGAGGGAAAGCTAAGCAAGGAATTTTGTCTGTTATTACTGTTGTTCCAACCACAGCAAGTAAAATCATTCACTCAAATACAGAGGATGCTTATACTGGCATCAGTAAAGTATTAATTTCAAACTGGACCAGTGACAAAAGCTAAGTTTTACTATCCTAAATAATTGAACCAAATCTCCTCCAATTCCTTTCATTTACAGAAAAAAAAAAAAAAAATCTGTCACATCCAAAAAGTAATTAATCTCAACAAAGAAAGGCTGAAGGATTAAAAGCAGTACACTCAGAACCTCTCAAAGGAGGGTGGGGGATTTAGTGGAAAACAGAAATTCTGGCAATGCAGATACTGGTACATAAATACATCCTTGGATGTAAAGACCTAAAAATCAGGTTTGTTTCTGGTTTTGTTTTATTGCACTTTTTTGTCATTCCCCCCCCTCCTTTTTTTTTAAATTTAAGAATAATATTAAGAACAATACATGAAGTATTGGTAGTGTGATGATTTACAATGACATAAACACTTATCCAGAGTGGGGAGATGTGCTGAGAGCCACACTAAAGTGAATGAACGGGTAATATGCATGGGCAGGAGGAAAATACATTATAATTGTACTTAAATTTACTTTATGAACCAAAAATTTGGTCCTACCTGACATCTGAAGATTTAGCCTACATTGAGATGACACACTTCAGAAAGATAAAGTTCAGAGGAATATAAAATTTTTAACTGACTTGAGAAATAAGCTTAAGAAAAGAACATGAAGTGAGAAAGCATTCACTGATGGGTTAAAATGTGAAATCCTGAATATTTTCAAAGGTGGAAGCCAGGTTCATAGGTCAGATACGACAGGGAAGGCTAGGTTTCAAGAAACATGATAATAAACAGGCTGTGGAATCATGCTTACAGAAAACCATGGGTATAAACTGTGGACTACTTTTTTTTTTTTCCTAAGGAGCTTTGAATAAAAGAGCTCAAATTTGCTGGAATAGTTTAAGGTAGCCTAGAGCCACTCAACTTCTTTTCCAGAAACAACTCCGGGATAGAGGACAATGAAGGGCAATGAAGGGCAAAAATTTAGGCAAGTGAAGGACATTGGAAATTATGCAAGAACTAAGAAAGTTTCCTATTTTTATTTCATAGGACTTAGCCAAAAAGAAACCTTGGATTTACTATATCAAAACAGATAGGTTTGGGAGAGACCTTAACAGCAATCTCATGCATCCACACTGCCAAAGACAGATCATGCATTCCCAAGAGACACTGCCGCGACCTATTCCTTTAAAAGAAAAAAATTAAAAGGGTGGAAAAAAGCAGCATTTATTTTTAAAGAGAAAATATGTATCTCAAGGGATTCAGTGTACTTTGGGAACATTCTTCAAAGAACATAATGCATTGCCTTTAGACCGTGTCTCATGAAACCAGTGGTCAGAGAGGAAAATTCCCTCTTGTAACATTCACTTAAATGCTGAGCTTCCTACCCCGAGTTCCTGGTGGGCAGGAGCACTTGAAATGATTGACGAGGTCGATACATGTCCCTCCATTCTGGCAGGGCTGGAACTGGCACTCATCCACTTCATATTCGCAGTTGACACCCTGGTATCCAGCCACACACTGCCAGCAAAGAAACAAGTGTGAATACTCTTCTAACAGATACATATCTTAGAAAGGCTAACACAGAGGAGAGGAGCCCTCAATGGGGCAGATTAGGACTGCCTTTGTAGCTGAACAACTGCAAGTGATTTCAAGGGCTGCACAGCCAGCAGCTTAAGCACACAACTCGACCATCTGACACTCAACAGCACACTGCAAATTTGGATTCAAGTGATTTGATTGCTGCAAAACAGAGCAGATCAAATCCTGATATCCTCTAGCACTGAAACTGGCTTAGTAGTTTTGGCTTAAGATTTCCATAAAACTCATCCTTTCCCTCTGGGCATGGGCTTCCAAGGTGTTCTACCATTCTGAAAAGCTTAGGAAGGTTGATGTACCATAATCTCATGGCCTACACTGCTCTCTGAGTCTGCTGTAGGAAACAGAAAGCAGTGGAAGGCATTTCCCACCCTGAGAGACAAGGGATACCTTGCCCATCCAACAGGGAAAAGACAACATTCCTTTAATACATTTTACAAATATTTTAATATGAACCACACCTCAGGCAAAAAGTCTTTCCAGATAAGAATCCCCTCTCCAATGACCCAAAGAGTTCAAATGCTCATCAACCACAGCTCCTTCCAATCACACCTCTTAATTCAGTCTTAAAAACCTCTCAGGAGCTAGAGCTCCTCTTACAGCCAAATTAAAAATTCCTTCCAGGTGCAGGTTGCTTTTATCCCCCCCTTTGAAGGTACTCCACCACTTGCACGTGTTTCTGACTTCTTCTGATTCCTTTGTATCACTATGCCCTGAGTATTTAGGCCTCTTCCCAGCAAAGCCCCAGCGTTACCTCGCACTGGTATCCACCCAGGTGATCCCGGCAGGTGGCTCCGTTCTGGCAGGGGCTGGACTCACACTCATCCAGCTGCACCTCGCAGTAACTGCCTGTGTAACCCACCTGGCACTGGCAGTGGTGGGTGTTCCCCACGTTGAGGCAGTGACCAGAGTGCTGGCACAGCTGGTCCACTGGGACTCCTGAAACAAAGTTGAATCGAGTGAGCAAACATAAAACAGCTCAGTCAGGAATGAATAAGAGTAGGTCAAACAAATTGAAAAGTTGAAACTTAAGAATTGAAGAATTACTCCTTAAATTACAGTGGTTTTGGTTCTGATACCAAAACTGGCTTACAAATGAAGTCACTGCTCTGTCCTCTTTGGATCACTGCATTCAATACTGGCATGAAGTATTTGTACTGCTGTACTACTTTATTACTGGCTGGTGAATACACATCTGAAGTACTATGGCTGTTGCACAAAGGTTCAGTGTTTGCATCTAGAATGTCCCCAAAAAGTATGGGAGCTTGACACCTTTCTCCTTTGACGCTGAATCTGCTTGTCTGGATTTCCTGGACAAAAATGGCATGACACTGTTCATCTGCCTGGAATCAAACTATGTTCCTGGACAAAATTCACTTAAAACCCAAATCCTCAACATATACATCATCTGAAGTAGAAAACTACTACTTTGAGGGGCTGTGGTATAACCTATAAGGCTAAATAGTGCACTTAGCAATCAGTATTCTCTGCAAAAACACTTCTCATGAGTTGCAAGATGTCTTTCTTGTACGAGGATGACATGTCCTAAACCTGGTCTGCCCAGGATTTAGCAGAAAGGCATGAAGAGCTGATGCATCTTCCAAAAAGGCAGTCCATATAAAACAGTATTAGTGAAACTCTGAGACCTCATAAAATACTTAAATCTTCTTTTCTAATACTTTTATGACAGGGAGAATCAAGAAAGCCTTGACTCCCAAGTACACCCTTGCAAAGAGTATTTTACTTGAGAAGTGACCGTTATCAACCACTTAGAGGCAAAGTTCTCTGAAATTTCCAGTACATGCAGGGGAGAAAGAGATGCATGGGAATATGTTTTCAGCTAAAGCACAGAGGATGCTGATTTACCTCTTTGTGAAGCTGCCACTTGACAGGAGACATTGGGCACGTCACAGTAAGCACCAGTCCAGCCAGGGGGACAGACACACCGAGTCTGGGCCAGAGTCTGGACACACGTCCCTTTGTTCTTACAGGGAGACTTGCTGCACAGATCCATAAGTGACTGCAGACAGAAAAAATCCCACATGAAATATGGCAAATGCAGTAGGAAACACCACTCAGGGAACAAGTTCAAAATGCAAGGAAAGGGAGCTCTGTAATACTGGTTCCCTGTGGCACTCGAAAGAGCAGGACAGTACTTCCCAAGTCTAAGCCAGGCATTTTACTGACAGCCTCATATGCCTAGGAAAGTGCCAATGCATAGAGGAATAAACCCCACATGGCAGCATTATTTCAAAATTCTCACATCTTACCATGAAGGTGGATCTTAGTCTGAGAAAATCCGGTTTTATCTCAGACCAGCTTTCTAGTTCCACATTAGCAGCAGGCTTCCAGCTATTCTCTCTAACTCCCCCATCTCCACTGCTTTTTAAGGATGACAGATGTGTTCCACATTTTGATCCATGCTTTTCCTTTCTATCATTAGCTCACCATACCTGCTTTTGGACCCATTTGCTGTAGTATGGTCTCTCTGAGTTTCCCTGTCTTCTGAGATTCAACTGAAACCCCCAACAGTTCTATGAACTGAAGACGGGATCAAGTATATTGCTTTTCTTGATCCCTCATTTAAAACAAAGAGTCTAAAACTCAGTAAATCATCATATGAAAGTGAAGACCCAAAATAACTCTGTCTGACGTAATATAAACCAGCCACTAAGCATAATTCCCTTTTTAAGCTATTAATCTTCAAATTAATACAGCTATTTGATTGATTTCAAGCTGACTTGAGGAAGGGTAAGGCTTTTAAAGTGAGTAGCACTGAATTTTGGCTGTAAAATGCAATTTCAATTGCAGAAAGTTCTGCTTTTCAGATGCAAACTGTCTCCTCACAAAGATTAAAGTAAAAAAATCTGTGCTTTCACAGGCAACCAAAAGGAAACTTGGAATTAAGTTTTATCACATGTAGTTGAGCGTGAAAAAGAAAAAACACCAAGCCTCTTGCTTCTGCATTTGTAATGAGTAGCTGACTGTTTTACATGCAAATTCTAAAACTTATGAATCATTGTCTGATTTTGTGCTGCTTATTTAGCTTTGCTAATTAGGTCAAGCCAGTTTACCACTAAGACAAGAACTACAGTGTAGCTGTAATCTATAAATCTCTCCAACACAGCTTTGAGTAGTACTTATAAATTTAGAAAGTTCTGGTTCCTTGTCTAAAATGGGTAATGCATTACAATCAAGCTTCTCTGAACATAAAGCAGACTTTCTGAGAATTCACAACATTTAATTTGGGAAAAAGAACATTAATCCTTTTCTCCAGTAAAAACAAAGCAAACATAACAGAAGAGGAACTACTGAACTTCACAGTACTTCACGATCACTCTCAATGCTAATTCTCCCAATGAGGTTTAAGTGGTGTGCCCAGAATGCATAATTAGGGTAGCAGAGGGGTTGCTTTTTTCTATCACTTCATTGCTTTGCATTCACTTCCTCCATTAGCAATACCTAGAAGCAGACCTGACAATTTAATGTCTAGCAACACACTTCTGAAAGAGCACCTCCCCCACTGCCACTAAAACCCTTCTTTCCAACACTCACTGCTTTACAAAGACATGTTGGCACAAAAGAAAGCTGCAAAAATTGTAGTGTTTTCCAGCAATTTAAGAAATTCACCATTTTTTTTAATGGCAGCACTCAAGACTGCTGGTGAAGGAAGCCAATATAGTGCTTACTATTCTAAAAGTAGAAATAGTCTCAAATCATTCTTGCTGTTTTGATAAGAACAGAATCAAAAGAAAACTCTGATTTGAAAAACAGCATTCTGTTTCCACTGTGCTACGCCAAGTTAGAGTTTTTAACAGGTACTAGTCAGTCATTTACAGTATACAGGGTTTGCAGCTCCTGTGGAAAACTGCAAACTGCCTGAACTTAAGTGTGTAAGTAAGGCTAGAGATTTTTATTGAGGTTGTGAACAGGGTAAGCACGTCATTTACTGCCTCAAAACATTTTCTGGCTTCTCATGAAAAAATCTACAATCAAGCCTGATTAAAACTTACCTCCCTGTAAAAAATGAACCAGTTAAATCTAAATCCTGCTAATCAGATTGATATTCCGCTTTTTGTTTTGTGCTGGTTTGCTGTTTGCTTTTTTTGGTTTTTTTTTTTTTTAAATACAGGACTCTGTCTTCCATCAGGACAATTTTATGCACTGAATGAAATGCACCCATTTTCAAGGCTAACAGCTGGTTTTCATTTAAGAAAACTAATCTAGAAAGTTCCAGTGACACCTGTTCTCACAAATAACCAAACACTTTTTTCCTCCTTGCAAAGAGACATGGGTTGGAACTAGATGATTTTTAAGGTTTCTTTCAGCCCATTCTATGATTTCCAGCTTTGAACAAGGGCACCTAATGGGCCAACCACCCCTTACCAGGACTGAAGGAACAGGAGCCTCGCCACGTTTGGCACCTCACATCTCTCCCAGTCAGCTTTGCTGCTGGACAGCTCAAATAGCAATGCCTTGTGCAAAATAGGCCACAAAAAGACACCCACCTTGCAGTTCTTGCCAGTGTAGCCCAAGGGACAAATACACCTGTATGTGCCCAGGCTGTCCACACAGGTGCCCTTGTTGAGGCAAGGATGAGAGTCACACTCATTGATTTCTGTGAGGCAGAAGGGTCCTGTAAACCCCAGTGGACACTGGCAGGTGAAGGAATTAATTCCATCCACACAGGTGCCTCCATTGAAACAGGAGCTGCAAGAGAAAGGGAAGAAAGGTAAGCTGAGACAAAATGCAATCAGCTCACAGACAAGAGAGCACATAAACATGACTGAAATAAGGGAGAAAAGCGGGTAACAGGATCTTCTGAGCACTGCTAACTTCTTGCTGAAGAAGCATAAATCAGAAAACAGCAATCCTAGGGGATTCCAGATCACCCTCCAGCTCACTGTCTTTTACCTCAACAGGCCAAGAAAGTAAAGCAAGGTTTTAATGAGTCATTAGTGATGGATGTAACTTATTTAATGAAATCTTCCCAGCTTCAGCAAACAATACCTCGTGTGGCTTGCTCAAACTGATAAATTTTATTACAAATTACAATTGTATTACAAATTATGAGAAACAAAACAATTTGCCTTTTTTAAAACCTTCAAAGGAGCCAGAGGTATGGTTTCTCAAGGAAAAAATTCATACAATATGCAAAACACAAGCATGTTCTTCACTGAAATTATGTGAAAGTATTGGTATTGCTAAATCCCTTCCTTCTCTTCTCATGAGAACCTTAAGTCCTGATTTGTAAAACTACTCATACATGCCCTGGCAGAATTCAGATCAAAGGAATTATCCCCCTCCCCCCTCAATCTTCTGATCATAAGAAATTCTGCCAGATTAGGTGTCCTAGGGAGAAGTGACTGGGAAAGTTAGGAGAATTGATGCCTCATGCAAAATTGACTCCGTTTTCCTTGTAAAGGAACTCCTGCTCCTCTGGGAGTAACCCTAGATCAGTCTTGAGATAATCAGTTTGATAAAGTACACAAACCAAATTTGTGCCTGCTATCTGCTTTGTGCACTGTCAAAGGGTATTTCCATGAGAGAAGCCACTGACTCACCTCCCTGAGCTCACAGTGCAGGGAAGCAAGTTTTAAATATCTAAATTCTGACTGTGATTACAGTAGAGATGTCAACATTAACCTACTTATCAGACATTAAACTACTTATCAGAGAAGTTCCTCTATCTTGGGGGCTGAACTCTGTTTAACAGGGAGAACAAACTGCCGTTTACATTCATGGCAAAGCAGGGAAGGCAGAGGAACTGCCAATCACTGGGTGTGTTTCACTGAAACCAGGTACCAAAAGGAGAGGGCACTCTCTCATAGGCAGCTTCTCACACAGCACACGGAAGAATCATTTGAACCAAATTCAAATTAGCCAACCACCACGGTGCTCCTAAGTACAGCTTGGTAATTTTGGTTGAGAAGGTGTGACTGGTTTAGCTTGGCAGAGCGTTGAAAATTGCTACATCCTTAATTCATACCTGCAAGACTGGTTTCTGTCCTGACTGATAACAAAAACAGGATGAACCTCAAGGAAGAGCCAGGAGTTCTGCTAAAACACCCAGCATACTTCACTCGATTAAACAACTGTTGTGCAAATTAAACACACCCTCATCAGTGACACAATCCTGTTCTTAAGAAAAAGATATTACAATACCTCCTCCCCCTCAAATGCAATTTTATAAAAGGTAAGAAAGATCTTTTCTATTTGTGCAGAAAACACATGAGAAAACCAAGAGTTTTGCATAATTTGTCTCTGGTAACTAGACTAGAATAGACTACTTCTTAATGACTTTTTTAACTATTGCAGGTTTTAAAGAAATTGCTAGAAACTGTTTCCCATTTGAGAATCTGAAGTTACTTACATCAATCCTAACGAAGCTTAAAATAAATATGCAGGCAGATGATGGAATCACATGTTTAACTCTCAAAGAGCTTTTAAAACTACCACATGAACCATTTATATAAGGACCAGCTGTTGAGCATTTTAACTCAGTTCCACACTTCCCCCTTTAGAAGGACCTCAGGTTTTATCTCAGCACTGCTAAACCACATCCAATTTCTGAGCATTAAAAGATCTCTGATGGTTAAACCTTTCCAATACAGAATTTAGTGGATTTAGTGTTTCTCCTGGGTAATTCTTCATATTATTTCTTGTGGATAACTCAGGACTAATTTATTTTTGCTGCCTTTCTAACAGTGGGCCTTTGCTTCCATTTTTGTAGCTTTTGTATTTATCAACAGAGTAACCATTCATAACTATTTCCCCTCCGTGATGTGATAATGGTCTTATAAAAATATGAACTATTTATATTTTAATAAGCTAGCATCTCTAACTGTTTTAACTTTTGCTAAACACTGTCACATTCATCCTATAATGGAACTAAGTTCCTAACTAGTCGTTAGAAGAAACTGAAGGACCAGGCAACTGCCTTTCAGCTAAGCCAGCTTTCCTCGCAAGAATCACAAGTATGCCTGTGACAAATGGCAGCAAAACACAATCCCCCTGGTTAAAAACAGCTTCTGAGCAGGACTGGCTTGAAGGCAGGAGCAGCCAGTGTGTGGAGGCCCCTCACCTCTCCGTGCACTCGTCGATGTTGTTCTCGCAGTTGGTTCCCTCGAAGCCAGGTGGGCACTTGCAGGTGTAGCTGTTGACGTAGTGGGTGCAGGTGCCTCCATTCCTGCATGGCTCACTCAGACACTCGTTGGTGTCTGTCTGACATTTCTCCCCGTGAAATCCAGGCAGGCAGATGCACGAGAAGGAGTTTATCCCATCCACGCATGAAGCTCCGTTCTGGCAGGGATCTAAGACAGAAACATCACAGTGAGTGTTAAAATGGGTAATAGTGAAGGGCCAGGCCTAGGGTAGTTGCTTTTGTGGAAAAAAATGGTATCACACAGCCCAGAGTGTGACAGAGTACTGGCAAGTTTTTCTGAGCCATTTTATGGAACAGGTAACTGCAAAGTATTATCAATAACAAAGTCACAAGAAGGTGTGGATTAAGGTCAGCCTTCAACACCTAAAGGTTTCTCTGCTGGAATTTATTCACCCAAAACCCAAAGCCTCTTGGTTTAAAACTCAAACGTTGAGTTTTTTTGTGACAGATACAATAAAAACAGTGCAGCAACTGTTTCTTCTTCCTTACCAAGTTTTATTCATAAGAGAACTCAGCACATTCTCTCTTTTCCAGACACTGTTTAACACAAGAGAGAACTTGAGAGCATAATTTTCAGCATGAAAGCAGTCCAGTCAAATCAAATGTGTATGTGTATATTAGCACATATATGAGCACTTATGCATTACTGAGCACTTGACATTTTTCCCAGTGTCAAAGACTGATGGGGAAAGGCTGGCAGAGAAGCTCACAAACTCATGCACCACCTTGGATTCTCCTCAATCACTGCATTTCTTGATATTTTCTTTATCCCTGCCATGCTCTTGCTACTTGCGTTCTACTGTTTTTTGGTCTAAAGCCACCCCCTACTACTGTATTCCTTCTACTTCCACAAGTATTAATATGCACTAAAGATTTCTGCCATTCAGTAATTTCTTCCTGCTTTTCTCCTTCCACTTTTGGATTTAAGACCCACATTCCTGAAGCCAGATGCCTTTTCTACCCTGCATTCCACAGAGCAAAAGCCTAATATATGAAGGCAGAGAGGGAAACTGGGAGGGGGGAGGAAAAAGGGAGAGAGTAAGGGGGTTGAAAAATAGGTTACCAAGTCTTTTTTTTTTTATTTAGGATTATCTTTAAGTACTACTAAAACATGAACTTGAAAATGCAAATAGACTCCACCAAAAATTTGCAGTTTATCATAAGTACAAGATAATTCTGTTCACTGGGAAATGAATAAAAGAAATGTGAAAGGTAATTAAAGCTCATTTATTGACTGAGAAATACGCTCACATGTTAAAAATTTGTATTATGAGACACACCTGCATCCATTTAAAGGTCATTTGACTACTGCAGAGAAAAAGCACATTCAAAGCAAGACCCCTGGCAGCTATAAAATGTTGTGTCTGTGGCAGTCAGCCATGTATGAGTGAAGCCAAAAGCTGTGCATTAGTTCTCTGTGCCACACATTTACTGACAGAAGAAGGAGACTCGGGTATCAACTTTTCAATAAGTTCCTGTTGTTGGAGAGTTTGTTTGCTTCATAGATTAAAGACATTTGGCTCACGGCATGGAAGGTTTCTGTTATGCTAAATGAAATCAGCTGTAGCAGTAATGTGAAATGCTTCTTCAACCTCATGGGTGTGCTGCCTAAGACAACACGGGGTGAATCTCACAGCTCTCAGAACACTTAGGAGGAGTGAGAGAGATGTCCCAGCTGTTTGAGAGAGAAAGATGAACACTTGGAAAACGTTTCTATCTTCAGACACCCACACAAAAACTAACAGGACAGGCAATAATTTTGTTGGCTTCAGTGAGCAAAGCTCTGGGTCACTGCACCGTGACACTTTTTGTACTGTACCTGTTGGCTCAGAAAGAAGGAATCAAAAGCTCAGGCTGAGCCAGACACCTCAGAAGTTCTTTGAGCAGTGCTGCTTTGGGGGCTCCCACGGTAACTTTTGCTAATAGACTTGTTTGGATCTTTCTCTACAGTAGTCATGAATTTACTTTTTTTTTCCCAATGCAAAACACAACTTGCTAAGTTCACACCTAAAGTCTTGAAAACTTCATTTTGGTTTTAAGCTGATAGTAAAAAATAGGGGATTGTTCTTTTCTGTTTGTTTTGGGGTGGTTATTTCAGGTTTTTTTGTTCATTTGGTCTGGTTGGGTTTTTTCAGAGACCTGGCCGATCTAAGAATTACAGCATTGTGAACTCCTCTGAGGTTTGATAAAGCACTTTTCAGATAGTAACAGATGAACTTTTAAACACGTGACATTTCTCAGGAGACTCTGATTTTATCTGATGATGATATAGAATATGCCCAGTAAGAAAAAGAAGCTACTATGTATTTGGTTTTCCTTGTAAACAGTAGTGTCGAGGACATGAAATTAATACTTGTTTTCTTGCAATTTGAGCTGTTTCAGTACTCATCAGTGTATGGGCCACCCTCCTGCAACTGATATCTATTCCAGAACAGAGGGCCTTCGTGCTGCTTAATTTGTTTTCAGATATGGATTAACTGGAACTGCAACAGGACCCACTCTTCCCAGAATATTAATGCCAGACAGACATTTCAGGAAAGACTGCTATACCCCAGATTCCCACCACACCTCAATCAAACTTCATGTTGAAATACAGGTAAGCCCTGCAGTGGCACTTTAACTTGATGTATTAAAATTTCAGGCAAATATAATTCTGCATTTAACAGTGCTTCTTATTAAAGTATGTAAACTCTAAGGACCTTTTCAAGTTAAGGATCTGCAGTTAACAACAACTGCAATCAGTTAGGACACTGTGGTCCATTTCTAGCAGCTGAACATGATGGATTTTGACTGCCTCAAACATTACAAAGTTGAAGTTTGGGGTTTTTTTTTTTTCCTTTTGGCAAGAGATTATAAAAGACCTTTCAGAATCTATCAAACAGCAGTCAGCAAAATTATTTTTAGGAAAAACTGGAAAACACAGAGCAATGTGCTGATACCCACTTGAAAGGCAGTCGTCGATGTTACTGTCACAGTCCCCTCCAGTGAAGCCAGGCCGACATTCACACAGGTAACTGCCCTGGATGTTGTGGCACAGAGCATGGTTTTTGCAGGGCTTGGAGAGACACTCATCAATATCCACCGTGCACCTCTCCCCTGAAACATGGAGAGTCCAGGAGTGAGACCCCTCATAAAGCAATGGCCAAGAGGCTCCGTGCCAGCACTGCCTGGCACTGAAAGCACAGCATGTTCCCCATCCATGTTACCTTCCCAGCCAGGGGCACACTGGCAGGTATAGCCTTCAGAGTCAGGAGATTCTTGGCAGATTCCCGAGTTCTCACAAGGATTAGGGGAACAAGGAGAAACCACTACCTGGCAGTTCACACCTGGAGAGCAGAATGGGAAAAAACTGAAGAATATGCTGCTAAGAGCTCGGTGTTTCTTGCAAGAATGAACAAAGAGGTTGTAACTCACATGATTACCCCACATGGCAGTGGACAGCCCTGCCACATTTTGAAAAATCCCAGCAGAAGTAAAAGGAGAGCAGAGCACTCTTCATGGGCTCAGTGTAGAAGCAACCATGGTCATTTTGAGTTTAATGCCCCTCCAATTTCCAATGCATTTATGTAAATTCCATAATTTACAAAGAAAATTAAGCTAAGCTTCTAACAGAACATTTCTTAATGAGTCCAAGCAAGGCTTAGCCAAGCCCTTGCTAAGTATTCTACTACTGTATAATGTCTATAGGAAGTGGTTGTAATTTAACTTCATACGGTCATGGCATTTCCCATCTTGATGACTATTTCCATGAAGTTTAATGAAAAGAAATTACACTAAAGGTGCAATGAAGTAAAAAGGAAAAAGATAACAAACTTGTGTTTGAATTTTCACCTTTGAATCCTTTCCTACAGGTACATCTGTATCCATTCAACAGATCCTCACAAGTTCCTCCATTCTGGCATGGGTTTGATTTACATTCATTCCCTTCTGTTGAACAGTAATCTCCTATCCAGCCTGGGTCGCAGACACACTTGTACCTTGAAAGGCAAAACAGCAGTAATTTTAGAGCATTCTGAAGTAACTCTTCTACCAGTTTCTCCTGCAGATTAGTTTTGGAGAGAAAACCAGAACTCCTCTCTCTGGAAGAGCCCTAAATTACTTTAGCCCTAAATTGCTTACCCCAGCTGTATAGTTTTGAAAATACTGAAAATAAACCCTCCCTTAAAACCACACTTCCCTCGTTACAGTTTTCACAAAGAGTTCAGTCAACCAGCAATATGTTTCTGCTTTGATAAGACCATCTCAACATATTCAAACAAAGACAGAAAAAAAAAAAGAT
>VZTJ01000392.1:1527687-1579439 GCA_013397795.1 Orthonyx spaldingii
AGATTTAAAAAAAAAAAAAGTGGAGGGGAACAATAGGTTCCAAAGATAACTAGACTGGTTTAATACCAAATAGTGGTTTCAAATGAAAACAGCTGGCTGGGAGCAGGAGCAATCTTCTCCATCACATTTCAAAATCTGAAGTAGAGCACACTCCACCCATATGACGTAGAACCAAGGACTTGGTGAATCATCCTGGACCCAGGCCACACAACACACACTGCCCTCTCTCCTTGGCCTGCAAACACAGCTTCTTTTACCTGGCACAGTGTGAGGTGTACCTGGGTATAAATGCAAATGCAGGTGACAGATGACAGACAAGATGAAAAAAAATCTGTTTTTCCAAGCTTACAAGGAGGCTGAACTAGCAATAAAGGCAGCCTTTCTGTCAGCTCCAGGGAAAGTGCTGCATCCTGCCCTACAGAGCTACCTGCAGCAGTAAATCACTTCCTTGCCCAAGTGCTAACAACACTTTCCAGGAGGCAGCACATATTTGGGAGGCTATTCCATGTATAGTTGAGAATTTTCACAAACAAAACATCCCGAGACTTACCATTACCAAAAAGAAATCTGATTTAGGGCTCCCAAGATCAGCATTTGGTCTTCCTGGATGGGAAGATTCAGAAGCAACTACTGCCATCAAAAGAGCCAGAGAGGATTTTCCTTTCTTTTCTTAGACATGCTACCATATGAGTAAAGCTGACAGAATTTCAGCCTTGGACAAAGTGTCCTGAGTCAAATATCCATCCCTAGAGCAAAAGTTGTCAGCCTGTTCCTTGATACAGTGTTTGGTTAGGAAGAACAGCACTAGCCAATAAAGACAGTCCCCATGCTCAATGCTTTAGCGTTTGATGGAATAGATTGCTGCTGCTCCCCAAAGATTTAATTTGAAACCATTTCTTTATTTTAATTGCATTCACTCAACTCACTAGGATCACCAAACCCTCCCTCTAGATGGTGGCAGTACACCCTGCACTACATGCCCATGCAAAACCAGCAAACAACACAAGGCAGGACAGAAAAACCTATGCTGAAACACCAGGCTGCAGCTGGTGAATGAAGGTCTACACCTTACTGTGATTATGTCATGGGCATCAGATAAGCTGGGATCCTAACGTGAGAAATTAGAGAAAAATCAGAAGTTGGAAGTCTGGACAAAGCAAGAAACAATAATACAGAAGGCAGCAGGTAGGTTTAATGAGTACTTACCCAGTAGCAATGTGTGTGCAGTTTCCATGCACACAGGGGTTACTGAGGCAGCCATCTGCCTGGGACTGGCAGTGGGGATGGTGGAAACCCTCAGGACACACACACCTAAAGCCATTCACCTCGTTGATACATGTGCCACCGTTGTGGCAAGGGCTGGACGTGCATTCGTCGATGTCCGTGTTACAGCGGGGGCCTAGAGGAAAAAACCAACACTTACTAAGCAGCATTTCTTTAAAGAGTGTTTGCTTTGCACGTCTGCAAGAACACACACCGAGACAGCTCAGGAAAAACAATCCAGCAGCATGGAGCTCACATGCCTCCATGCTTTAACTCAAGCCAAGAGAAGCATTTCTGAGAGATGCAGCACTTTCCTGTGCCTGGAAAACAGCACTTACACTCAACAAGTATTTACAAACCATTCAAGAATCTCCACTAAAAATCACTGGTTAATATTGATTAGGAAAGCAAAAATCACTCAGCTGTATCATGCTTGTAACAAACCTCTTGAGCTCCACTTGTCATAGCCCTGCTCCTCTGCTTTGAAGTACCTACCCTTTGAACAACCAATACTGCCCAAATGTCTGCAGTAAATACAGTTCTTGTGGTTTATTGCGCAAAAGGGGCTCTAAAAAACACCGTTTCCTGTTTTGCCTGCCTCTGATTACGACTGCAAGATCCTTGAAGTAGTGACCAAAAGGGCTTGTGAGGCTGGAAAGCTAAACAGAGTGAATGATGCAGTAAGTTGAAAGCATTTTTAACATAAGGAAATGACAAAGTAACAAGACCCCATGCAAGCCAGCTCCTTAAAGACTGGAATATGCCAATTCGTCATATCACTGAATTAACAGCGAAATCCAGCAGGATAACAAACATGGTATGCCAGCAACAAAGAAAAGTGGAAGGCATGAGTGATCAGGATCATCCCTCATCTTATTCTGGAGACTAAAGAGTACCAGAATGCCAGAGCCATAGGAAGGAAGGAAGGAGCATCAGAAGTTTAGAAAGACGCCAAGAGAAACGCGCAAGACATGTGAAACCTCTTAGTGCTCTTTCTAATGCATTTCAGATTTATTCTAATTAGAATCATTCAGTAATAAACAGTAACAAACGTGATGAGAAAACTCTTATAAACAGTACCAACTGCCTCACAACAATTATTTTGTATTACCCTACATGGCTCAAAACACAAAGTCCCTTATAAACTGTGGTGAGATGTGCTTAAGTCATCAGAAATAGTCCTGATGTTGACTTACAGTTCTAAACATGGATCCAGAAGTGTCTAACCACTTATTTTTTCAGCCCCACTTTTACTGTACCAGAGAAATTTTATAGTTTAAAAAGAAAACAGAACAGACCATGCTATGAAAGAGAAGTACTGGAAAAATCAGGTTATTCATCTGGAGACTTCAGGGTGGGAAGCAACTCATAAGAACACCAAGTTAATGCTTTGATTTCACAGAAATAGAAATACTGTTCATGGTCAAAGCCCAAGGCAGTGTCTAATCAAACACCTCTCTATATTGTCCACAATCTCTCTGTCCCTGGAAAGAGGCTGTAAATAATAAACCGAAGTCACATGGGTTTATTTGTTATAAAACCAAGAACCATGAATTGGACTTAATTATCTAACAAGAATGGTATTTCACAGCACAGGTTAGGTCATTTTTCTGCTTGGTAGAACTGGCTGTAATGTAAGATGCTAAGATCCAAAGATTAGAAGGATTTACTGAGATACCAACTGAATCCCTTGCAGTCAGTATGCAAAGAACAGCTTTCCTGGCTACTCGGATAACTATCTTCAAAACAATTCAAAGCTCCTGGGTAGCTGACTTTACCTGTAAATCCAGGTTTGCAGGCACAGTTGTAGCGATTAATGCCATCAATACAGTCCCCATGAATGCACGGGTTACTGGCACAGTCATCAAAGTTATTTTCACAGTTTACTCCTGGATTAAAAACAAAAGGAGTTAGAGGAATAAGGAGGGTAAATCTAACATAGAAGGCAACAAAACTGTTTCCCCAAAAGAGCCAAAATAAGAATCCCACCTGCTTCAAAGTCACATTGAGGGAAACTTAAACAGGTGATGATGCAGGAGCACTACAACACCAAGGAATGTCACCTGAGTCACCAGATGCTGACTGAATATGGCCCTGAACTTGTACTAAATATTTAAACAAAGGAATACACCTTTTTGAACACTATTTGAACAGCCTAATTTTTCTGCATGCCTGATTTTTTTGGAGTAAAGAGGAAGCAAATTCTCCCAAGATCAGCTGCAGTACCAGTGAGGTTTAGGCAATCCACACAAACACACCAAAGTTCAGCAAGGAAAAGTAATGTGAAAAAGATACTCTCATACCATAACCTGTCTCAAATTTAGCACACACAAGAAATAATTAAATGCTTGAATTCTGTTTGAATCCAAGCCTTCCACTCGTGTTTTATGTACCTGAGGTGCCCAGCAAACAGTTGCACTGGTAGCCATTGACCAAGTCGATGCAGCGCCCTTGGTGCAGGCAAGGATTGCTGTGGCACTCGTCTATCTGCTCACTGCATATGGCACCCATGTAGCCAGGATTACAGATGCATGTGTATGAATCAATCCCATCCTGGCATTCCCCGTGGTGGCAAGGATCAGGATCACAGTTGTTGATATTCTCCTCACACAGAAGGCCAGTAAAACCTGAGGAAAAACAATGAGCAGGAGTAAGCAAGAAGTTAACTGGCAGGATGCTGCAGAGAATGTAATGCAAGTATAGAAAGAATTGTATCAAGAATCAGCAAAGTGGCAGAGAGCACAAAGGGTAATCGGGCACCTCAACTGCATTTCCAGCCCTGGAACACAACACTCCACTGTTCACAGCATTACAGAACAACATCATGCATGGAGAACCCTGGCACTGGAAGTGGTCACCTTCAGTTTATTTGGAAGAGTAGCCATGAGAGGAAACATGTAAATATTTGTGAGAAATATTTACTTGCATCAGTATAAACTATCTGAAGGCACACTCCTGTCATTATTTCCTCTAGACAGTAATAGGGGGACAGAGTGGGGCTGACCTTGTTAGAATGAGAAACTACTGCAAAGGTGCTGCTGAAACCTTCCCAAGGGAGCTCCCTTGGCTCATGCCAAAGCTTCTGCAGCTCTGCTTATTAGAAATTTTCTTGCCTCTCTCATTAGGAAACCTTTCAGTAACTGGAATCAAGCACCAACTACAAATTTATTGAAGGCTGCATGCAACCTCTTGGTTAGGAGCAATGAAACAAGCAACAAGTTGGTCTGTTTCATTCTGCTTCAGCTGGGAAACATCCTGAGCAACAGAGAAGGAGAGAACCTAAGCACAAAAAGGGCTAAAGGGTTCAGGCACCTAAGAGCAGCAAACAATTCCCTCAAGAGCCCTGTTTTCCATGATGGAGCAGAGCTACATGAGACAGGGACAATTTCAAATAAATGGTTTTCAGAGCTGAAATTTTGGAGCAACAGCTCATGCTGCCTTCTAGCAGCTGAAGATGAGGAAGGTAGAACTTCAGATTCCAGGACACCAACTGGAGACTGATACAAACCAAGCTGCAGGGAATTTCAACAGCTGAAGAGTAGTTCTCACCTGAGTATTATAAGTGGATAAGAGGCTCCCCATTTTTCATACAGGTTTGTGGTTATTTCTGTGGTCAAACATACCAGGTGACGGCTAACATTTCCAAGTTCTGCGAACGTATGCTTGGATGAATGGGTGTGGAAGTGGGTAGGGAGAGGGAAGGGAAGCTAGTTAGAGAGATGGATATAAAAAGATGTTAGGGAAGGAGGAAAAACAAACCGATAAGGGGACAAACGGTGGCAGGGGGGAAAATAAAAGAGGGGAGAGACAAATAAAAGAGGAAAGACCTGAAACAACTCAAGAAAAGAAAAGCCATGATCTACCACTGGGAAGGAGAAGTGGAATAATGCCAGAAGGGAAAGAAAAGACAAAAAGCAAGCAGTAAATAGAGCTATCTGTACAGCATTTGGCCAAACATTTTGCAGTTTTCAATCACTCTGGCAGCCGGCGATTACCATTCAGGGAACACATCATCCATATTATGAGATTAATAGAGCAAGAACACACTCAAACATTATTGTCCAGTAACTGACCTGGCCCCATGAAGAATTTCACATTTCAGTCTTATAGAGGCTGTCAACATTAGATATGATACTTAGCATACATTCGTTCAAAACTCATTACCTTGCCTGCTATTGTAGCTCCACTGAACTGAATATAGATAAAGTATATTTCTGGATCTCTTATAACTGAACATACCTCATCAAAACATCTAATTCTTTTCTCTTTGCAGACAAGAGTTAGACTAGTAAAAAAAACCATTTGAATATAGAACATGAGAATCCTTCAGACAGGATGGGAAAAAACCCTAATACAGACTCCTTTCATTTTCACTCAAAGATTTAACCAAGGATTTTACTAAGAACTGCTGCTTCAGTAACACGCATTTGGTTGCTTTCAGCCTGAAAATGCTCCACACATCATTTGCCTTCATGGAAGCAGTTGTCTTCTCTCCTCAGGTGGGAAACCTAGAATTTCTGTACTGAGGTGATTTATGCAGTTTTAGTGCCAAATTCAGAACCTGCTTTTCAAGGCACATCTCTCCACATTGTCCTCCACTACACAACCCAAAACCCTCCTAGGCCTGATAAGCTCTGCACTCTCAGTGAATGAAAGCAACCAGAACACACATCAGCTTGAGAAAGACTAAGACAGTTTCCAAGTCTTCTCCAGACTTGAGCTTTTGCTTCTTTTTGCAAGTGTCTGCTTAGTTTGTCACATGAAGTAATCAAAAGGAAAGTTCTGACCACAGTAATTATTCCTCTCCTGGTCAGAACTTCTGCATTCTCCTTCTTCCAAGAAATTCAGTGCCTCTTCAGGAACTTTGGAAATGGTGGAGACCACGTGTGTGAAAAGACAGACTATTTTTAGGCTAATCTCTGCTACATTCTGTGCAGTGAAGTCAGATTTGTCTTAACAATTTGATTATAGGAATGAATCAAAATGAGAAAAGTTGCACATAAATTTAACCAACCTCACTGCACATTACTGGGACTAAGACAGCACCAGGAATTGTTCAGCTTCTTGCCTAATGGAGTAGCTAAAGCCAAGGCTTTTCATGCCTGAATCTGTATCATAAGCAGTGTATCAGGCACCCTTAACTGAAAGCAACCAAGGGTAGTTCTTTACTGAGAATTAGAACATAACAGCTCTGAACCCTCTTATTTGACCAGATGTAAAAATGAAGATAAAAACATATCTACATCACCCCTGGAGGTGTGAAGAGAAGAAAATCCTGTAATTAAACCTGACGCTTCTAAATATGTAATTCACCAGGCATTAAAAAAACCACCTCAGTTCCAGCCACAGCTCTATCAAAATTTCTGTGTGATACCTGACAAATCATTTTAACTACTCTCTGGCAGGCACCTACTGTGTGGTATTTCTTCCACAACTGCTACTGCATTTCAGTTTTAGCCTTTTGACAGAAAATAGCCTGATGCAACAGAAATCAGAATCCACTGTGGGACTGTTCTGTTCATCTCTTGTTTTTCAACTGTGCATGATATAATCTCGCTTGGGAGAAAGGAAGGTAAGCCACAGATAAGAGCCTTCACACTGATGTTTTTCTATATGTGGATTCCATAGTTAATACAGAAGAAGCTGTCATCTTCTGGGAAGCAAAAGATGGTGCTGAAAGAGGGAGGTGAGAACTCCCATCAGTTGTGAACTTAACTGTCACAAGTGAAAAGCCTTCTTTACTTAAATACTATTCTCTGCACAAAGGAGTAGACAAAGCTTCGCAACAAACAAGCAGCATTTCAGAGAAAGAAAGAAAGAACTTTCACTGACATCTTTTTGACCAGCCTTTCATGTATTTAGGTAACACGTTATGTCCATCCAGGGGCTGTGAACACAAGACTGACCTGTGGCACACTGGCACTCGTAGCCATTGGGGTGGTCAATACATTTGGCTCCATTGAGACACGGCGTGCTGGAGCAGTCATCTATGTCAATCTGACACACGGCACCACTGAATCCTGAAAGGCAGAGAAACACATGGAAATCCAGAAGTCACTCAAAGGAGTTCATCTAGACAGCTGCACTGTCAGGAATTATCTCTTAGCAAATCCTCAAAACCACCCAAACATAAGCTCAGCAAATCTACATTCAATGGCATCATTAAGCACACACACCACACCCTGGGTGGATTGATTCCTCATCCAAACCACCATCCAAAGATTCTGTCTTCCAGGTCAAAGGAGCCTCAGCTTGAAAAGTGAGATGGCCAAGTCAAACAGAAATAAAGCAGATGGAGCTCAGGTGGTGTCCACCACTGGACAGTATGCCTGCCTGTAAAACTGAGAGCCCACCAATAAAAAACTTTGAGGCAATCAAAGTAAGTAGCTAAAAATAAAACAACAGTGCATATATCACTAGAGCCTTCAGACTAGAATTACTACAGCAGTATGGAATGTGGTACAATATAGCACTGGAACTTTCAATACATTCTTGAAACAGTTAACAAAGTATTGACAAGTGATGTCAGATGATGCAGATCCTTGGGCACTCCAAGAAAAAAAATTAGAAAACAACAGGAATTCTTCTTGGAGGAAGGAACCAAAGCAAGAGCCTGAACATCATTAGTCAATAAGAAGGGATGCAGAGCAGGCTTCTGTCATGTATATTCTGAACTGGAAATTTTTTGTAAGCCTGGAAGAAAACAAGTAATGTTCACTTTACAGCTAACATCCTTTTCTAGCAGAGCCCAATCCATCTCCCTCCTCATGTAAGCAGCATAAACTATACTGATGAAAAATCAGCTTCTGCCGAAAAACCTCACAAAAAGCATGCAGAGGGTCTGATCTTTAAAATGTGTTGAGAATCTCACTGTAATTTCCACAGTAACAGAAGCTGGTGTTGCCAACTACCCTTTTAGATGAGGTGTCCATCTGTGTGTTTCTCAATGCTTACCCAGTTACAGGCACAATATTATTGCAGCCAATATGGGACTATTCTTATTTAATAGTGATTGCAACTTATTCATTCAAACAGGTGCTGCCCTAAGAACAACAGAAAGTCACAACAGAAACTCACAAGAAACACATCACCCACAACATCTGTGCAGTTCTTGGTAGTGCGAAGCAGGAAAAGCTTCCAGAAATAAGAACTCACCAGGAGGACAGACACAGAGAAAGCGGTTGACTTTATCAAGACACACTCCATTGTTCACACAGGGATTACTTAGACATTCATCAATATCTTCTTCACAGTGAACACCTTTAAAACCTGTTAAAAAAATAAAAATAAGAAGAGGTGACTGAGGGCCTTAGAAAGTGCCCTTGAGAGTGCAACTGCCTCTTATACCAGTGCTGAAAGTCTAAGCAGAGTCCTGTTGCAAGTTTGCAGTCTGAACAGAAACTATGAGGTAAGAATATACACGAGAGGTTAAAAAGGGATGTTGAATGTGTAGGTTTCACTGTTGCTGAAGATGCTCACCTAATCAGCAGTAGCAGAAGTCTATACTGAATTCACATCTAATGTTTTCTTCCGCTTGAGATGGGGTTATGTTAATTAATTTGAAAGGTATCAATAATATCAATATATTGATATTTATCAATATATATCAATAATACATTACTTTATACCAATATAAGGGAAAAGGTATATAAACAAACACAAAAGTTTTAGCTCAAGGGCTTTTAACTAATGGCAGAGTACAACAAAAACATTAAGAAGGGTGAAATGGAATAGTTGAACTAGAGTTCCACTTTTTAAAACAGATTCTGTATTAATAAATCCTATATAAATAAAACTCATTGTAGTTGTCATGTTATCAGCTGATCACCTGCAGGGGTCACAATTCTTTATTTATATTTATATTTTTAATACTTTATAAGTCTGTGCAACTGGCAACTTGCAACCTTTTCTTTTTTCACCACTTTCTATCAGAGTGCAAAAAAGAAGACTAACATTGGTCCTTGGTTATGTTGGCCATACAAATTTTACAAGTACAATTTCAATCAAGTAGCTTTTTTTACAGTTATTTCTTCAGGTCAATGGGAGCTTGCATTATTTGGGGCATTTTAAGCAAAGAAAAACCCCAAACACCATTATACAAAATCATCATATGCATACCTCAAAATACAGTCACTCTTTTAAAGGTTGCACGTGCTTTGTTTTCTCAAAGAAAAGACTGCACATGCACTTTACCAGGTATAGTAACAAATACATTCACCCATACTCAGCTCAGAAAGCAAACTCCCTTCGCTGATGTAGAGATTGGTTTCTTTCTCAGCCCTCTAATTGCTTTCTCCCTCCCACACACAAATGCCAGGTCCTCCTGGCCGGTGCCCCACAGCAGGCTCTCTCTCACTGTTCAGCCTCACCCCTCTGCAGCTTTGTGTTCCACCTCAGCAGAGCTGGCAGCCCTCCCTGAGCTCTGCCTTCTGGTTGCTTCCTTTGTGGAAGTCCCATCTTTGTCAGAAACTCCCCTCACCTGGCATACAGAGACACGTGAACCCTCCGATTTTATCCAGGCAGGTGGCATCATTTTGGCACGGATTTGAGTGGCACTCATTGATGTCCATCTCACAGCGAGGTCCTGTGTAGCCCTTCAAACACTCACAGTGGAAAGAGCCCTCCGTGTTGACACATTTCCCGGCGTGTTCACACGGATTGCTGTTTGCTGCAAGAAAAGTATATACATGTGTCTGTGTGTCAAAACGTCTCCTCAGAGCAGGAAAGCCACAGCATTCTTTATTAGTCATGGTCTTTTCCAGTGGGCATTCCTTTCTGGCAAGTAACACTGGGGAAAAACTGTTCTCCCTTCTGGGGAAAGGCTACTGAAGAAAACAGTGGCCGTTACTTGCCTGTTAGGGGCAAAAAGAAGGATTGCTGTCTTTATCAGGGACCAAAGGAGTAACTACTTCATATTACTAATGACAGTTCTTAAGAGAAACGTATCAGCTAGCAGGGATTAGAGAACTAACAATGCTTTCAAAGGCCTTGTTTCCAGATCATATTTTACATTTACTTCACTCCTGAGGCTGACGAGATGCCGCCACAGCCACAAAACAACCAAACTTGTCCTTTGTGTGTTTTCAAAAAGGAACAGCACTCTTGTCCAAGGAAGACTGAGGAATGAAATTCAAAGAAGTGCTTCTTTCCAACCCTTCCATGAGTGCTGGTTAGGCATTACCTTCACGCATCACACTCTAGAAGCATGAACGAGCACTCACAAAACTGTAAGTAAGTCTGTAAGAGTCCAGTTAATCCCCAAAACAACACAACAGCATGCTATCAGAGCACTACAGCTTTAAAAGCCCACGTGGTCACCAGTCTTGGAAGGCACTCAAAAGATCCAGCCATATTCTGGCTGTCAAACAGCCTTGACATATTCCTACCGAGGCCGTAGCTGCAACAGCTCCCACATGAGCTGCGGTACTTTCATTGCACCCTGCAGTTCCAAGGGACAGCTTAATTATCACATCTGTTTGCATGCACTCCCCACACAATGCTAAAGCCCTCTTGCACAAGGGACAATGGTTAAGCATCTCGCTGCTTTTCATATTCCAGTTCAAACATGGATAACTATTCCGGCTCAGCCCTTTGCCCCAGGTCTAACACAAGGTTAAAATGCATCTTGAGACACTGAAATGGAAGGGGGAGAGCAGGGAAGGAGACACATTTATGTGGAGAAGCTATGACAAAATGTGTATTCCTGCACTCACAGAGGGCAAACAGAAACTCACCCATTGCACATTCATCCACATCCTCAGTGCAGTCTGCTCCCTTATGGCCTTGAGGACAGGTGCAGATGTAGTTTCCATTCACAGGGTTGGTGTCACACAGAGCACCCTTCTGGCACGGATTGCTAACACAAGCATCATCCAGGTGGCACAGCAGACCTAGAGAAGCATCCAAGAGTTCATTAAAAGAGGGAAATGCAGCAGTCAGACTGTATTTTACACAAATTCCATGCCCTGATATTTCAAATAGAGACTCCCACAGATAGAAACTTGAGCAATATCTTACAGACTTGAGCCTATGAACTCCCATAGGGAACTCATCACACGCTTACAGAACATTATATTTAAATACAAATTCTGTTACTTTAGAGGTGACCCCAGCAATTCTGAAGCAGTAAAATTGTTGACCATTATCAAAATCTCTTCCTTGGAGCAGTTAACTAAATCTTTTCTCAAACCACCACAATAATTTTTCTGACAGTTGAAAAGGTTCACATGAAGCTCACTTTAATTCAGATACGCAGATCACTTTTATTTCCACATAGTTAGGAGATACATTTTCACCTAACCTAAACCAGAAAATTTTCCACCACACCAGTGAGGATGCCCAGATCCCATAAAAATATCTAAATTTGCCTTCAAGACTCGTACAATTATTATAAGTGGCATAGAGCAAGTCACGCTCATGTGCAACTTCTCAAGCAAATACAGATTCTGCTAAGGGCTAGAAAAAGATTTGCTTTCCTTGCAACCTAAACTGTAATAAGTTTGTCTTCTAGCCTGATACAAATACTTCTTTGTCCCCAGCTACAGGGGTTTAACAGGTCTTTGCTCATGGACAGCACTTTTCCTTTTGTTCTTCCTGGTTTGGTGGTGTAAAATAAACACACCACTTTAAACAAGTGAGTAAATCCCAGAAAGCACTTTCTGTGAAGTACCTGACTTATGGAAGTTTTCTGCCCTTACCTGCCTTTCCCTCTGGGCAAATGCAGGAGAAAGAAGCCACTCTGTCGATGCAGGTGGAGCCGTTGGCACAGGAGGCAGTGAAGCAGTCGTCGATGTTCTTGCTGCAGTCGTCCCCGCTCCAGCCATTGACACAGACACAGGCATAGCCCCCATTGTGGTTGGTGCAGGTGCCCCCGTTCTGGCAGGCATTGGGCTGGAGCTGGCATTCATCCACATCCTCAGTGCAAAACTGGCCTGGTGCACAGAAACAAGCAGGTTTAGTAACACTTCAGATGCTCAGAGCCAAGGAAGTTCTTGCACAGACAACATGACCAAACGTTGTAGTCCAGCTTGATTGACACTTCTTACTTCCAGTACACTCGAGTGCCAGAGCTTCCACAACACTGTCATCAAATCAGGCAAAAGACAACTAGCATCCCTAAAAGACCCCAAAGCAGGAGCTGGACTGCAAATGACTTTAAAAAGAATAACTTTAAGAAGGCACAGTGTGAGAGCCAGCAGGCAGCCTGTAGCATATGAAGATACATCTGTGAGGAGGTGAGAAGCAAAAATAATGAAGGGTTGCCTTCAGGGCAGCCAGAGGGACTAAGAGAGAAGATGGCATGATAAGAAAATCTTGGCCAAAGTAGTATCAACAGGCCAGCAGCAAGGTAACACTTGTCAGGAGAACTGAATTCTTTCCTATATAATTATGCCATGAAGATTACTCAGTGGAGGATGAATAGAATTCTCAGAGGAGGATGAACAGAATTCTTAAAACTCTCCTACCTGAAATACTCATTTTCTTTGCCCCAGGTATTGCACAGACAACCACAAATACTTGGGGGTTTCTTGGTTGTTGAGAGGTTTTCTTTTTTTCAGTAACAAATACTCTAAAAATGTTCTTATGACTTGGGATATTAGAGAGAAGGAAACAAATGTACACTCTCAGGGAGATTTAGGGAAAAGGACCAAAGGACTAGTAAGTATGAAATAATTTTCAAAGGATACTGAACTTTACAGTCACATCTATGAAAAGCTCTAAAATTCACACTTAGCCAAGTATTTTTTTGCTGAAACCCAGCTTGCTTTGACATCAAAATCTGGAGAACCTACCACTTGCAATAACATTTTGCTTTAACAGTTACTCATCTTCCCCATTTAAAGTCGCACAGTTTACTTTTAAGCCAAAATTGTTTAGCTGAAGTTTCAAGTCATTTTGAGTTTCCTGAACACATAAAACCTCATGAGCACCAGCTCATTTCTTCTCCAGCTGGCATATGGGTACACATGTGCAACCACAGAGTACTGGTCACAGTCCACAATGTTCTTCTTGATAAACTATTTCTCCCCTTTCAGTTACATTAAAAACTCTTTAAACACTGAAAGTTTGGGGTTTTTTTCTTTTTTTCACACTGCTTGGTAACTTGCTTTTGCCACTCTTCCTAAAACATTGACAGGATGCACACAGCACCAGAAGATGTCCCTTTATCAGAAAGATTTGTTTGATGTGACTTTCCCCTCTTCCCCAGCTGACACCATCTCCTCTCTCACTGTCTTCCAGCAGCTTTCTGTTATTTGGGTCAAGGCTCTTTAGTGAATGTGCTGCTACCACAAGGTTCTCCCATTTCTCTTCTCCAGCTACTCTACCTGCTGCACACTTACATTTGCATGGAATTCCCCTCGTATTCCAAGAACAAGAAATTCAAGAGGAGGTCACAGATCCCTTCTGCCAATGCACCTGGGCTCCAGTTTATTCAGACTTGCCAAATTAAAAATACTTATTAGATGTTGATAAGTCACCTTGTTTATTAATGGCACAGAAATAATGATGCAAGAGCACAGGCACACCCTGCTCCAATACACCAAACTGAAACATTTATCATGAGCAGGAATCTAAAAATGTCCAAACATAACCATCTACATCTAGTATACTCATGATTCTTTCTGTTTTTGAAGTACTTAGATAAATCTTAGCCTTTGATTCCGTCAGACCTGGATTTTTTTTTTTTCCACTTAAGGGCAAAGAAATAAAATGATTATTTAAAAAATAAGTTGCACAACTGTGTTCTGTGCATGTGTTCTGTTCTCTGGTAGGACCACTTCAAAACCATAATTTTATCACTTGAAAAACCGTAACAAAATTTTGACAGTAATAATAATTACAATAGAGTTTTCAGAATTAATCTTCAATTCCCTGTTTGCTTAGTGAAACAGTTGGGGGGAAATCAAACCCTTGCTATTGTTATCTGTAAAACACCTCTGTGCATTATGAACAAACAAACCACGCATTTGTCATACTAAAAGTGGTTTGTTCAGGAGCTTTCAGTGTTGGCTTATCAGTGGCCACCCTGAAAAGAGGCAGTGAGCTGGGGCTGGTTCTGAGCAGTCACGCGTATCTCGCAACTCAACACAATCGACTTCCTTCAAGAAAAAAATAATCAAGACATTGTTTGCTTATTATAAAAGTGATTTTCCTTCTTTTCTTGGAGGGGGCCCAGCCCGGATCAAAGGACGCCCTCTCTGACGAACTCTCGCAGCGTTCACATCCTTTTGGCTCAGCCCGTCTGAACCGCTGCCACCAAAGCGTGAAGAGGTTTTCAGCCACACCACTCCACAATGTGATGCCTCTCAAAAAACTCACTTGCCTTTTGACTGGCTGAACACAACTCCTGAAATATAACATTCTACGGACTTTCGGTGAAGGCAATCGAGTGTGGGAGTTTGACTTTTTTTAAGCAAAGATGGGCTAACTAATCCCCCATATAAACTACCAGGGCTTGGTTCTGACTTCCCATTTCAAGAGTCACTAGTAATATCAACACTTAGGACTTTTTTTAGTATTTTTTTTTACTTGTACTCATTCTCCACTTCTAGAAAGGACAGTACCAAGTGACATCATTGATGTCCTTGCAATAACCCTATGTCCTCAGCTATTCCATTTTTCTGCAGCCCTGAACTAAAACAAGCTTTTAAAAGGTCTATCAAAACCTCCACATGAGAAGAAAAATGCAGAGCTTAAACTTCTTCGAGTAATTGAACTGTATTTTAAAGACATACCACATTTGAGCTCCTTGAATCTGGTCCTCACTTAGCTTCTCTGATTGCTAATGCTCCTTTTGCAGCTACCAATTGTATTTGTGTTTAATTACAAATATGAATCAGAGTTCCAGCTTAATGCAGTTTGTTTTAAAAACAAAGGAAATTCAATTCAATATATTAAGAGCCATAAAGGAACAACTAACTATTGCATTTTACTATTGAATATTTTAATGAAAAGACCTTGTTCTTAATTGAAGACTTCTCTCTGCCAGGTTAGCTAGATTTAAAATCAAATGGGACAAAAGTTCTCTGAAACAGTTTACTTATGGGATGCTGCTTTGAATTAACTGTAACAAAATTAAATATACTTATTTGTAGCCATGTAGTTGGCAAGCTTGTTTTCTGCTTGTTAAGAGTTTTAGGAAGAATCAAGTCTTTCATTCCCACAACTGAAATTCAGCTTCCAAGTGCAAAGTCCATTATGGATTGTACAAACTGCACGGTGTAATACACATCCCCGTAACCCAAGGGACATCTGAATGCCACAACTACTGAATGGTAATTCACCTACCTGCAAGTTTTGTAGGTATTTCCTTTTTTGTGCTCTTGCTAGTTTCAATTACATTTGTAAAAGACACATAGTAAACATAGGCTGAACTAGTGAAGTAGGAATACACTAACTGCACAATATTCTAATGGAAATGTAGAAACACACACATAAAAGACAACAAGAAAGGAAACACAATTTACTCCAAGAAGGTAACAAAAACCTAAACTGACCTTGATATTTGCAGAGCCTGGGAAATCACTAAAATGCCGACTCAGGTTCTAAGTGACCTTGTACAAAGTAAACAGCTAGTCCATGTGGTATTTCAAAATTGAAAACTAGAAGTAGAAAAAGGGAACAGCCTTCAACTCTTAGCACTTTTGCCCACTATGAAACTGAGTTACTTCCTGCATATTTTCCCTCTGAAAAGGCATATGGAGTAAGTCAGACATGTTTGCTGCTTTGATCGCTCCCATTTTCAGAGCCTCAGGAACTGCAAGGAACTCCAGGAGCTTCTCTTTTGGCAGACATGGGGTTCAAGGCCTCCCTCAAGTAGTTGTACCAGATCTCACTGATGAGAAACAGCCAGCCCTTTTCCTTCTTTGTGTTAGAAAGAAAGTAAAGCCTGATTTATACAGGTTAGGCAGCACACAAAATTAGAACAATTCTACACTGAAAGTGAGGAGCATTAGCTTGAACAAACAAATCACAAAACAGTCACCCTGGAAAGCAGCACCAGACATCTCCAAAAGCTGATCCTACTACGCCACAGAGAACTTGCATAAACCCCAATACCAAATGCATTGATCCTGCAGCTGAATGCAGGACCTTCAGACAGTTCAATCAGAGGACTTCATCTTTGGCAGAACAGGTTTTCCATAAAGGAGAAAATTTTCTTGGACTCTTAACAGTTCTCCAGCAGGAAAATCTGCTGATGCACAGCTGGAGTACCAGAGGCTAAAGCTCCTGAGAGCAGATCTAATACAGTTTAATCACAGAAAATATTTAGTAGGACAAAGGGTGCAAATACCTTCCTGTGCCTTAAAAAAAATCAGTTCCTTGAAAACTGAGCTGGGAGGAGACTGCAATGTCCCATTTCTCTCAAAATCACAACCACCCCAGCACTGGGCTCAGACTGAACTGGAAGGCAGAATATCTTACAAGTTTAGTGATACTGGAAAGGTAACTTGATGAGAATCACAAACTGGTCCTCAGGGTCCTAAGAGACTCACTGCAAGGGGAGCATCAGGTTTCAAGAAGCTTTTATGCCCTCATCCACTCAGTAGCTCAAGAAGTTTGTCACTTATCTCAGACTAACACTCCAGAACACATGGAAGAGCTCACTAGCTCTCCTGAAACCTGGGAACTATAAACCAGATCTAGACAGAAACTCTCTGAAAGAGTAACTTACTCTGAAAGAGTACTTCACAAAGTATTCCAAAGATTGCTGTATGGGTTTGAACACAACCAGCTCAAGAAATCATGGCTCATTAGAACTGTTTGCATTTTTAATCCAAGTTTCAAAGGACTACTAAGCGAGAAGGTGAACAGCATCTTATCAAGACTCAAGAAGGGGCTAAGAGATAAGGAATATTATTGTATAAATGACCAAATCTAATCGTGACAGAAGGTCATCAGTGCCACACTCCAAAGGACCGTGCACTTCTTCTCCTCTCTAACCACTCGTGTGTATATTCAGGATGCCGGCTGGCAGATGATGTCTGGCTGGGGAAGGGCATTCCTCTGTCCAGTTCTGTCTTGTAACACAAGAAAAATGCCTGCATTGGCAGTTCAACCCACACATCCTTATCTGTCAGTTGAAAGCTCAGTTTCCTCATGCTCCTGTGTGAATCTCCTCAGCAAAAAGAAAGGGAAAAATTGCATGGAACCATTGAGCCTTCTAGGAAAATCCTATCTATGAAAAATACTTCGGCTCCCATGTTTTTGAATTGTGCATTTGTAAAAGCATTCAGTTTAATCTTTAACTCACAGAACTACCCATACTCTGAAATAATTCAGCAACAATTAACGCATACAGGCACTGGAGTATCTAATTAATGACCTAGAAGGCGATGAAACAGTAGGCAGTGGTAGCTTTAAGAAAACAACATTTTTATTTTCCAAGAGGAAGCCAGGGATTTCAGTCAGATTCAACCGAATGAGGTTGCTGGGCAGTGCAACAGCAGGCGAGGCTCGATGCACAAAAGCCAAGCAAAATACAAAGGCAAACAGACTTGCTGCAGAAGGTTTGGGTTAGGCACTCCTTGAGGAAACATCAGCCTCCCTAGAAGAGCTCAGTGGGGACCTCTGCTCAATCACAGCTTTAATCAACAAAATAAACATCTCTGAGCAGACATTTGACTGCAAGAAACAATAACTAATGCAAACACTTGTTGTTGTGCAATGGCGATGGCACAGCCTCAGTCAGGAATACATTTTGCAGTATTGAAGCCACCATCTCTAAATAAAAGAGGTAGAGTTCATAGTCTGACAGAACAATGTAGAGAAGAATTTCCTAGGAGACTTATAAATCAATTGCTACCCACAAAGGGAGAAAGACAGCTAATAAAGAGTATAATACATCAGTTATTGCAGGGAAGATCCAGCACATGGCAAAGTCTACGAAAGAAAGTATTTGATTGTTTATATAATTTGCTTTATTGACACTAGGTATCTCAAAGCAGAGAATTTCAAACTTCTCTGAAAGAGGCAATACCTTTATACAAACCAAAAAGTCCTGAGCAATAAACATGCAATACCAAAAGGGATCTCAAGTGTGATGCTCAGATCACATCCAAATTCTAGATCCTTCAGCAAAGCCATCTCCACAGCTCCCTGCAAGCAATCCAACAAATAAGACTGATACTTTCAGCTCCACAGATGGCTTCAGGGGCACACAGAATTTCATGGACTACACTGTTTGCACCTGCCAGAGCTGCATGTGTGTTTAGTAAAGGTCTTCCCTGCTTAAGTATTACAGTAGTTTCCCCAGAAAAAAGGACTGAAGCCAACTATTTTATTCCTTCCAGGAGTTTTCTAAAGAAGAAGCATCACAGCTCTCAAAAACGTGCTCCTTCCCAAGGATCTTACAGCATCTTTCTCCTAGAGCAGCAAAGCAGTAGCAGCCATTCCCAAACCCCAGGTGCTGGGGTTTTGGTTTTGCTTTTATTAGATCTCAAATAGATGTCAAATACCATCAAAGAGATCATAAAATTTAAGAGCTTAATATAGAATTTGAACAATTGAAGATGAATCTACAATTGTAATGAGCAGAGTAGACATCTGTGTTTATTTTAGGCTAATATGGTGGAGAAAAGAGTTTAATTTCATAACCACACTGGGAAGCATGCAGTGGAACTAATGGGCTTTTACAAGGGATTTTACAACCCCCAAATACAAAACTCGGGGCTTTAAGAGACTTATGCACGGCCTGATCCATTAAATACTGCCCTAAATCACTCCCCACAGACTACTGGGTAGAGAGGGCAGTCCTGCCTGAGCTCTTCAGAGGCAGTAATACAAATGATCAGAACATGATTCATTAAAAATTCATCAAAACTGAAGCAGTAATGACAGACTGGTTTTAATATGGTGGTGGCAGGTGAAATGACTGGGGACAGCAGCAGGACAGACAGGTAACCCACAGGAAATACACATCACTAAGCTACTCTCTGCTCTGTCCTTCTCTTCACCTCCTCTGGAAAACCCAGTGAATCAGGGAAATACCAAACAAGTGAAAAGATCTGCAAGGCAAAAAAATTTAACAGTTGGAGCCAAAACTTACAATGAAAGCTTCATATTCTCAAGCTATCTCAGCAGCCCATCTTCAGTAATTACTCAAAGACAAATCACCTCATTTTAAGTACAAGGGAAGGGACAGAAACTGCCAGAAACAAGTCAGCTGGAGATGAAACAACTGTTACCTATTAGCCTGGTCTCATAGCACACATCCACCAACCCAGCCTCACCAGAGGGGTCTGGCCTATCTTGTTTTAGTGCCAAATACATAAAAGACGTACTGAAACCTAAGGACATCTCCATAAGAGATCATTTGGCACATTCAACTGCAAAGAGTATTTCCCGACCTGGAGAGCCACCAAAGGCGTAAGGGAAGAGGCGGCAGCGTGGTCTGAGTTGGACGCTGTCATTCTGTCATCGGATCAGCTCAGCTGTTAACACCTCAGGTGTTTTATTACTGCTGCCTCCCACCCAAGGCTTGCAGTTAGGAAACGAAAAGTAGCACCAAACAAACAGGAGGTTGTGGTAGATGTTCCAGAATCCACACCGGATAAAGGACTAAGGGCGTAACTTGTAATGCCTCTGAAATCCATCCGCTGTGCATGGCATTGAGATCAAGTGCCACAAGAGAAACAAACAACATACAGGATGAAGTCTGTTTGTGTCCAACACTTCAAATCATTTGTACACTCAAACTTAGAGCTGCCAGCTCTGGAGGCTGCCACGTGCTCCCTGCTCCCTTTGTATCTGCCAGTTCAAACATGACAGAAGAAAACGAATCGTTATCCCTCTCGGCCTCTTTCAGGGCTGTCTCTTGGAGATGCTACTGCAGTGACACCAGCCAACTTGTCAAGCTTGGCATAGACAGATCTCAGCCACTACCAAAGAGGCCACTATGCTTTTTAATAAAGTCTGGAAAAGCACCAGAAAGCTGATCACTGCTCCACTGCTGGGGAAGATGACTGCACTTCTCATGGGAGTGTGACCCAGCCTCCCCGAGCTCACACAAAAGTCTTGGGACGTCAGCTAGGATCATGCAACCAAGAGTGGAAAAAAACCCCAGCCCTGACAGGGCTCTCTGTCACATAATCATCATCACTCTCCAGAAAACAGCAAGGATGTATATTTAATGATTTAGGAGACTGGCATGTTCAATATTTATGATCCATGTCGCCCATTGTCAGAATTAGTTCCTCTACATTTTGAGCCTCTAAGTACTCCAAGAAGGCAACATTTTTTTGAACACTAAGCTAACGTGACTTGACACTGTATGCTTTGGTGACACAGAAGCTGAGGAAAGTGTTATTTGGCAAAGAAAGTTTCAAAAAACAAAATACCGGAGCATATGATCTTACATAAAAATGTTAAATATTAGCCTTTTGATGTTTATCCCCCTTCTTAGAGAAGAAAATTCACATCTGCCCAGAGTTTAAGACTGGGATTTTCAAAGAAAACCAAGGTAGGGAGCAAATATTACTCTAATTAAAGAGGAATCGAACCCTTAACGTCCCACTTTGAAAATTCCTGCCTAAAGCTCTGCAGAAAAAGTAACCCTTGTGCTAGTGTTTAAGAGCATATGACCAAGCTAGCAGCTATTTTAATTAAAAAGCACAGCCCTGCTGCCTGAAGAGCTTTTCTACTCAAGACAAACATTTGCTGCTTAAGCTAGCTCCCAGTGCTGGAGTTCTTTGGTGGAGTCAGCTGTTAGCACACTGTGCTTCCCTTAGAGACAAAGGTCGCCTAGATTTTAAAATATACAGTTCACTGGAGCCCTCTTTTCAGGGGAAAACAAAGCCTAAATAAATACAACTGTCATGGGAGTCTCGCCTCCCCAGCCACAGGGGTAGAAATAATGAAAGGGAGCAAGCAGGCCAAGCTGAGACTGAAGTACTAAAATGTAAGTCTTCCAAAACCCATTTGGGAGTGGGCACAGTGTCCCCCAAACCCAGAGGCTCATCCCAATGCTCCTGATGCAGCACTTCAGCAGCAAACTGTGCAAAAGACTTAACTCCATGAAGGGCACAAATGCTGTGCACTGCTCCTGAAACATGATTTGGGCCAAATGCAGATTCATGGTGAGCCTCTGAAACACCGCAGACTTTTCCAGGGAAGCAGGAGTCTTTCTCAACCAAGAAAAACATAAGTATTTACAGCATTTTATATGTAGGTAATCACTTAGGTACCCAAATTCTCAAGTCATCTTTCTTGATCCACAGCTGCACAGGTTAGATTAACAGAATGAACAGGTGTATTTTAAACCAAGCTTTCTTTCTTTAGATGAACTTTACTCTGGAATGACTGAGTATCCTTTAAATTCTCAGACAGTTACCCCATTTGTGTGGAAGGACACCCTAACCTTCCATATGACTTTACAGCCCTAGACAGCCATCACTTCCTCTGCATCCACTCACCATGAGACTGTTCTGTGAATTTTTATTCCTGATCCCAGAAAAAAAAAAAGAAAAAAGGCAAGAAAGGGGGAAAAAAAAGCAGCTGGAGAGGATTTTTTACTAGATGAGTGAGTTAAAGTGGCACACTCCAACAAATCCCAGACCCAGCTCAAGGGAAAGGGAAGAGTGATTGGGAGCAGGGAGAGAAGGTAAAGACTTTCCTCCTCAGACCACAATGAGGCTGGTTTAACTGCTGCAGAACAGCAGCACAAAACAGATTTCACATGGCACTTTATCTGACATTAGCCAGGATTTTTGGCTAACTTTGACTCAAATCACACACCAAATCCTCTGGCCTGTCATGCACAGACTTCACGCTTTCACAAAAGCAGTCAGGACTACTGAAAAGGTGGAGTTTCATTACACACAAGCAACACCGTGCTTTGAAAGGACCCAACAAACACTGGTTCTAACAAAGGCCGTATCCTGGGACAAGATAAAGTCATCTTTAAACAAACCAACAATCAGTTAACATTCAGCAACAGGAAAGATCTGGGGCAGTTTCACCCAAACACACCCAAGACTGTCTTGCCAGTTACAAATTTATAAGATTGATAATCACTGTAAGCATACGAAATACGAGAACTTTGAAGGTGACAAAAACACCAGTGACAGCAGGAATTTCACATCATTGTTTTTGAAAGGAAAGATTTTATCTTTCCGGAAAAAAAAAACAGCAAAATGAGAATGAGAAGGCAGGCACTTCTTCAGAAAAGGAGCAGTGAGCTCTGTTTGAGGAGCAGGAAATAAGACTGAAAGCAAACAGTGTCACAAAAGGTGGGAACAAGCAGAAAAAAGAGCATTTTTTTTAAAAAATGCATAGTTATGTAGCCCAGCCTACCACCTGTCAGGGAATTACAAGAGGCAGATGGCTACCAAAAGGAACTGGGACAGATTCTGTTTCAGTAAAGGTTGCTTCAATATTACTTTACACAAAACATTTCTTGATCAGATGCAGTACAGCTTCTTGATTTTTCTAGCAAGGAATGGGACTGGTTTCTTTGTGACATGAAGCACAAACTATATTAACAAACATGAGAGAGCATCACCCACAGCACAAAGATTAAATAAAGTCAAAAACTGCAGACAAACTCAATCTTCCCCAAGAACAGTTGACAAATATTTGAAAGCAGACACTATTATGAAGACAGCACATCTACACTGTCAGGTTTTTTTAGAAAATTTAACCACTGTCAGGTTTTTTAGAAAATTGAACATCCTTTCATTTCTGGCTCATGTTTCCTTACAGACATGCATATTTGGGCCCTTTTTTTGTTTTAAGCAGTACATTATGTCCTCTAACTTCACGGTCTCATTGGAAGCTTTTCTTTTCCTGAAGTGTTTATTCTCACGGTTTGGCCCTGTTAAGCTGTAATATTTATCAGGACAGACTCCAAAAGAATTGCCTGCTCAGCTCTTCCCCCTTCACTTACCTTAGAGATGATATAAAATGTTATAAATCCCCTTTGTGTAAAGGATGGACCTGCACTTATGCATTTCCTTATTGCTGAATAACTAATATTTTATTGTTTACTCCCGTCAGCATCAACTGCAGTTTAATCTCGAAAAAAAATATCATCTTTCTTTCCAAATTATTCCAGAAGTCCTCTATCCACCTTCCCTATTTCGTGCCCTGCCTCAGTGTCACCTCTCATGTCTCCAAGCTGGATGTGTATTGTTTTCCTCACCTCATTGGTCTCTAACTGAAGATGCAGGAAAGACTGAAGTCCATTCAGAGAAAAAAAACCTTCTTTCAAGAAAATGCTACTGAGATGACAGAGAGGAGTCATAGAAACTGGTACTGTGCTTTTCAGTCAGGACAGTACAGTTCCATAAAGGTTGCAACCTTCATTGTTCAATCAGCCAAGCTGCTGTTTCCTAAATTGTGAGATCGCTTTTATTTCCATGCTGACCTAAGCCTAGAAAGACAACGGCCTTGAGAAGCCATCACCTAAAACCACTGTTGCACTGATAACCTCAGCTGCACCATAAACAAAGGAAATTCTCAGAAAGCCCATTCCATTAAATTGTGTTAGAAAGCCATGGGAACCTAATGCTTGGGGAGTTCCTCTCTCTTTCCAGAGTTTCACTGGAGGAAAGCATTCTTCCCACGCACAAGGTTTTCTGGAAAGACCATTCACATGGGAGAAAGATGGCACAAGAAAGGCCACAACACTGTCTGATATTTTTTCCCAATGCTACTCAGAGCCCGCAAGAGGTTCAGAGTGGGAACCACCACAACTGCACTACAAAGAGTTGACTGGGGAGACAATCTACCACAAAACCAAACAGAATCACAGCCTATTGCTACCAAGGTCTCTTCCAGGTGAGTTGCAGAAGTCATCCCTAGCTGAAAGCAGACACCCACCTAAATCCTGTAAGTCAAGCTAAACTCATGATGCCAAAATAATCCTTTGGAGATTGTATGCTCATGATCATTATATCCTCTATACTTGGGAGTAAGACTGAGATTAATTTGCTACTAACAGACACTAGAAATCATAACAAGGGTTATAATTTCTGTGGAATGGAGCAAGACTTCAGGGGTCACTAAGGGTTTGTTGTCTCCACACCCAAGCTCTCATGTTTTCCTTGACAGGTTTCACTTTCTGTAAGCTTTCAGGACATGGAGAAGCAGTACAGAAGCAAGGACACTTGTTCACTGAGGAGAGGACTCATTTTCTCCTATTTACACATAGTTTCAAAGAGCTATGCAAGCTGTGGTGCATTTCACTCTTATGTGGTTTCAACTTCATTTAAGAATATATAATTTTTTTAAGTTAATGAGGGTTCTTAACTGGCAGCCTCCTTTGCAGTGAATGACAAACTGTTTACAATGAGAATGAATGTTCTCTGAGGAAAAAAAGCATTTTTAAAGCTGGTTTTGGGTCTTTTTTTTTTTACCTACGATTTTCAACTAAGGGCAAAACCACACTCAACTGAAAAAGTGTGCCAGCTAAGAAACACTAGTATGACTCAAAAAAATTCACCCCATAACCGGAGGTATTTGTTTATTTTTGAGGTATGGAGACATTTTGCAACTAAATATGACACTGAGTTTCCTGTAACTGCTTCCTTATATTGTGCATAACACTTTCTTGAAATTCACGCTTCTTTCCCCTTCAGACTCAGAGTAAAAACAGACTCATTTACGAAGCAAAAGTAGCTTTGCTAGTCAGAGGACTCTAGATAAAAATAAGTCAAGTAGGAAAATAATAGTAGCAAAACCATAAGCTTCCCATACATACACTTGCCTCCTTTTTCCCCCACCTATGCCTCCTTTCAGATTTGCCCTGTTCCTCAGTAGCATTACTATTATCTACATGATCATTATCTCATCTTAGAAATACCCCTAAATGTATCAGCAAAGCGTTGCTATGGGTACACAGTTGTAACAGCAAAGCCACCCTTTGTGTTTTTGGAAAACATTTATCCATTTACAAAGTAGATCTGTACGAGAAGTGCAGCTCATGGGGAAACTGCTCTTCGTTGTGGTGGTTTCGAAGCCAACAGCTTTCTTTTCAGGGCTGCACAGGGTGAGGGCCACAGTCCCTGTGTTTGTCCCCACAGGACGTACCTGTCCACTGGGGCGGGCAGCGGCAGTTGTAGGTGTTCACCCCATCCACACAAACTCCCCCGTTCAGGCACTTGTGATTCGGGCAGTCGTCCACGTTGTGTCCACAGACGCTTCCCTCGAAACCTGGACAAAGCAGAAACAACAGCAGACTGAAATGGGCTTCCAACGTCTTTTGAAGAGAATTCACTCCTCATGCAGCTTCCCCTCCTTTTTTTTCCCTTAAACATTTGCCCTGTTAACCTAATCCTGATCAACCTCCACGTAGCACGACTTTGTTGAATGCCTTTGCTAATAGCATGCAGGTCAGGTGACACAGTTAACACTTCTACCATGGGTAGATGGCCAGCTATGTTTTCACAATCCAAAAGACATGAGGATTTTCTCTTTGAATGACAGTGCTCCTTAGTCAGTTAAAGCAAAGTGAAGACTAAGACATTTCATTTACCATGAGATAAGCTTGTCACTGCCCACCAAGCATCAGCCAGGACAAGTTTTTCCCATGGCAAAAAAAGGGCTGGTGTTCACTTCATGGATACCTCAGCACAGTCTGCCTTGGCTATGTCAAAGAAAGATCTTTCATGCTTTGAAAATGATCTTCTGAAGTCCTGATCTGGCTCTCTTCAGTGTTAGACAAGTAAGTCAATCAACAAATCAGCACCACCCAAGTGATGCTTACATACTAAGTCCTGCCTGAAAAGCTGAAGAAATCAGATACCCTTCCCCAATGAAAATCCAGGCTTCCAATGAACACAGCTACACTGACAAAATATCCTTGCTAGAGCTCCCTCTCCTTTTCAAAGAGGGAGAAGCGGGGACATTATGGAAGGGAGGTGTCAATGATGTGTCTTCCCCTTGATTTCCCCTGCTGATTTATTTCACGCTTCATTAAATAAACCTGCCATTTCTGCTGGATGAGAGAGCTATTTATCAAAGCACAAGTGGAATGCATGCTAATGTGGATGAAGTAAATGATTCCAGAACACACATGTTAATTTAAAACACCAGCTCTGCCTCTTCACTGCTTTGGAATGTAATATTAACGTGACACAGTTCTCTCATCCAAAATTATGCTTTAACCCCTCTACTTTTGATGCCCTGTTCCAGACGCTTCCATAACATCTGTGTCAAGTCACACAGACCCTCTAAGTAACATCTGGTCCAACGCAGATCGTGCTGTGTGGCAGATGAGACAATGACTATAAAGCTCTGAGCCAGATTCTCCAGACTACTGCTACTCTCAAGAGACTTAGGTGATTCATGTGCATTCCCATCTCTTGAACTTCTCCAGCTCTACAGAAGTGCTGGGAAGTGCCAAGCTGTATCAAGTGCATTAGCATCTATCAGCAGGAAAGAGACTCAACATTAAAAAAACGAACAACCAAACCAAAACTAAAAGACCTTCAAAGCCATTCTGACCTCCACCCAAGACCCCAGAAATTTCATGGCAGTAGAGAAGCTTAAAACAAAGAGGAAATATAACATGCTTAGCTGGAATCCTAATCATTAGAGCAGCACCTTCCTGGCAAAAGCTTCTGAGGAACAACTACCAGGGGAAAAAAAATAGCTTTAGATCCCTATGTTTAAAACAGTATAAAGCTACCAAGCTTGAGCAAAGGTTCAGCTGTAAAAGACAGGGGTGTCCTATGGGTTTGTGTTTCAACTTGGGAGGAATCATCCCACTGACCACAGACTGCACTCACACCAGCACGTGATCAGCGTGGAAGTACACCCACAACCACAAAGACAAAAGGTTTAAGTTCTTATCCCTTCAGTTTGGATAATATGAAGACCAGTCCTACTTTCTAGTAAACAAATTTCTGACAGCAGGCATTTAAACTATCTCACTGTACTTCACACAAATTTAAAGTGGCCCAATTATTTCGAGAATAAAGCATGGAAGTCACCCCAATACTAAAATCTCACCAAGCCATTCTATATTTTCACATTTTAAACAGTTATACTACCAAAGAGCTGCTCTGAAATATGTGACCTTTTCTCAAGTTGAGTCCCAGGATCTGATTTTGCAGTTATATAACCTGACTCTTTTCCAGAAAGCCACAGAGTTCACTGTTTTGATGTATTTGGACACCTGACACTGTTTCCTGTTTCCCCCTGTGCTGGGACTCAAATGTTGTCCTGTGTTTTTTCCCTGCATGAGAGCAGTTTGCAATACACATCCTGACTTTTGCTCCATATCTTCAAGCACACCAAACTAAGGAATGAGAACCTCAAGGGGAAAAGTGTTCCCACTGCTAACAGCATGTTGTTCTTTCCCTAGCACACGGACTGATACAAGCAGATAACTTTATTCCTATGTCATCTGAAATCTCCACCCCGTTGCAGAGCATCAGACCCAATTCCCTTCAAATCTTATTCCTTTAGCCTTATTTCAACCTATAAATTACACCTCAGACTTTCTACGGGGTCAGTTAGCACTGGGGACAGGAAATTATGCCTGAAAAACGTCAGGTTATTTCCAGACTTGGGGCCTGATGACAGGAAATTAGGGGTGTAGAGAGCTAAAACTAAGCTGGGCTACTCATCTGGAGCAGAGGGGCACCCACTACACCTGGAACCCTAAGGCTGCTGCCATGGAGAACCTCGGAGCTCAGAGGAAGGTGCTCATCTCAAAATGCCAGCAAGCAGAGGTTTCCCACCTCGGGAAGTTCCATGTGTGTCAGTCCCTACACGTGGTGCTCACCGCACAGGAACCGGCATGAGGTTACTTCCTCTTCCCAGGAAGTGTTCCAGCTCTCATAAACAGCTTGCTCCAGCCTGACAGATCGTTTCCTGAACAAGCCCTTGGAATTCCCTAGGGTCCTTATCTTAGTTAATGGGTAATTATTTTGATGGATAACAATGAATAATCACTTTCCCAGCTAAGAACTTCCTCTATTGACTTGTTTAACATTCCATTAAAGGTTAGTTGCCAAATTAAGTCCTTTTTTGTCAAATGTTTATAACTACAAGCTCATTCTTATATTCAAAGGAGTTGGCTAATGCTTCAGGTTACGTCTCCTTCAAGGAAATTTTTTCTTCTACTACACTGTTATGATTGACCTAACGTGCTCACTTGTCTGCAATCCTGTTTCTACCTAAATCAATAAAGCCCAGAGGAAAGATGATTACGCTAGACATATAAAAAAGGAAGTTACCTTCCAGATAGATGCAATACCAACAGTGTATATATACAACTTCACTTGTTGCTTGCCACCAAGTGCTGACTTAACACATATGACTTCATGGATTATCTAATGCAGGATTTGTTTGTGTACATCCACAAGTGACGTGGGAACCTGGGAATTTTAAATAGCAGCTGGACTACACTGTATGTAAACAGTACTCGTGTGACAGTAGAAAAAGTTGCTGTGACATACAACTCCAGGTTCTAGTTTTTTCTTACATTTTCAAGCTCTCCTTCTCACCTATCTGTATTTACAAAAAGATTAAACTCACTGAAAAACTAAGAAGGAAATATCTACAGGAAACAAGAACCCATTCAGGGCCAAATATGCCCTATCAGGAGTAGCCTAATTATGCCTAAATTGCTGCTTGGGCAGTTTCTTCAAAGTAGTTTTACAGGTCACAAGACGCAAAATCCTATCAAAAACTACTCCAGCAGTTCAGGATGTAACTGCCTCCTGCCTCTGTGGCTACAATGCTGAGCGATGGCAGCATCTTAAGGCAGTCCAGAAGGGCCAGAGCAATTCCATTTATAGTCACAGTATCATCGGCATTGCTCCAATTCAGAGAGGGAGTCTAAAGAGGAATTTCTAGTCCATAATCTTGGCACTCTCTTCCAGAGGAGCAGGCCTTGTTCACATCCTCCCCAGGCATGACAGGCCACCATTTCTCTTTTCTTTCTGTTGACCTTTCCTTCCCGGACAGAACCTTTTCCAACACTTCAGAAATTTTGCTCTGCATGCTCTGCGCTAAGGGGGGAAAGAAGTGGCTGGGTGCCCTGCCTTTATCAGAGAGTTTAATGTAAGCATTTGGGCCTCTCCAACAGCTCCCTTTTTTGCTGTTTTTCAAATGACTAGTTTTAAAAATCAAGCTAGCAAAACAGCATGGCCAACTTAAACAAATACAGGAAATAGAAAAGTAAAGGCTCTCAGAGCCACATTAACTCACCCCCACTATACACACTGTGTAACAAGTCAAAAAAGACAGCTAAGAATCCAAAACGTGTGAGGAGTGTAGGTGTGTAACTGTTACTATAGTAATCTCATTTTCATTTCCTGACCATATTTCAGCCAGCCCACACACTTGTCTAAGGGAAAATCTGCTCCTACTCTGTCTCGTGCCCCTCGCAAGAGAATCTCTAAAGCAAACTGCCTCATCAGCTTGACAGGATCAAGTCCTTCCAACTTCATCTTTCTCTTTATTTCCCCCATCACACTGCTTCTCCGTGAGGCCTTAAAGTCCTTGAACTGGCTAACAGATCTGACTCTTAAGAAAATTCTGAATTTCTGGACAAGATTGTTAATCCAGAGATACTTGGTTTATAATGTCATTTTTAAATGATGCAAAGCAGAAAAGCAATAAATTCCTCCAGGGCAACTGTTAAGATATTGCATTTTCAAAGACTCTTTCAAAGCACTCTCCCTTCAAGCATAGTTAGAATAATTGCTTTCAAAAATAAAGATGATCCATCCTTCTATTTTAAGATTGACTTTGCTAAATTCTTCAAAGTCACATGCTTGCTCAGACAACCCAGAAAGTCGTTGTGCAGACACTAAGGTTGGCAATGTACATTTAACATCATTTGAGCCAACACCTCAAGACAAAGGTCTCCAAAAAGAGAACATTTTTCACAAGTTCTAAATGCCCTTTCCACATAGACCTGTGACTCCAGATGATCCTCATGAGAACACAGCCACTCTATATTCATCCTAAATAGTATAGGGCGGCTACATCTTTCACATAAATAACAAGACAGACATGCTTAAGGGAAGAGAGTTTACTTTTCTAGATTACCACACACCAAGTCTTTGTGTGCCAAACTGCAATACACTCAAGTAGGAAGTCTAGTCAAAAGCATTTCCAAACAATCAGTTTCCCATGGAGTTGAATTACTCTGTTAAAAAAAAAAAAAATCAGCCTAAAAATACCCTGATATGCAAAGACAACTAGTACTGCCCTGTGGTCAAGGATGACAAGTGGACAGGGAGGATCACAGGATGAGACCACCATCCCAACTAGGTGACACGTGGTCACATGTAGGGGTGGGTGCCTTGGTGACTGGAGCACAGCTTGACACACAAAACCAGTGCAGCCCCTGATCCTGAGCTAGCATCTCATCCCTGCTGTGCATGAACTCAGGGCAGCTAACAGCATCAGAAAACAGGCAATCAAAAGTTAGCTGGAGACAAAAAGGATGTGGTGAGTTGGAACTGATATCTTGTTAGGTTTGGAGGAACTGGAGAAGGAAAAAAAGAAGAGAATAGAACTTGGCGTGTCTTAGGGTTACACATGTAGAAGGAAAAAGACACATGTTCATTCTTCATTCAAACACTGAAGTTAGCTGAGGCTTTTACTGACACAAAACTATATATTTGTAGATGTTTATGTTCGTAGAATTTCACATTCCAAATGAGCATTATGAGATACCACCCTAATCTCCCTGAATCTACCTCACAGTTTTTACCTATTTGATTCTCTAATTGGGTTCCAAAGAAATTTGTCATTTCTAACCTTCTTCCCTCTCCTTCCTTTCTGTATCATGAAATCCCAGCACTCAGAAATTATCATCCTGCAGTGCCTCACGCCTTGCTGAGATTTCTCCCTTCCACCTGACATTGCATACATATCCCACCGAAACTCCAAGAGAAATTTTCAGAAGAACACAGACAGGAGTGGACAAGTGTGACAAGGCCACAAAGCCAAGCTCTTTGAAGCATTACCTGGCAGGCAGTTGCACTCGAAAGTGAAGTCACTGGTTTGATGGCAGGTGCCCCCGTTCATGCAGGGTGACGGGGAGCAGGGCACGTACACGCTCTCGCAGCGGTGTCCTGTGTACCCCGGCTTGCACTGGCACCGGTAGGAACCGGGCAAATTGACACAGGTCCCACCGTGCTGGCACAGCCCCGGCGTGGCACATTCATTCACGTCTATCTCACACTTCTGGCCAGTGTAGCCAGGCAGGCAGCTGCAGGAGAACTTATTTGCAGACACAGTGCATGTACTTCCGTTGGCACAAGGTTGAGATGTACAGGCATCAATCCACTGGCATTCCTTTCCTGTTGGAAATCAAGACAGATTAACAAAAAGTTATTTCTGTGGAAAATACAATTTCTTTCATGCTACCTCAAAATTTTTACTGAACTGAATATTTACATTACTACAGGAAAACTGATGTCTGCGTTTTACCATATTATATTTGAAATGAAAATAAGTTTGTGGTTACAGTATGAAGTCATTTACCAGGTTGCAGCACGATATAGAATGTTGTGATTTATAAAAATTATCTGAAGTCATACTACACACACGAACATTCACTCTTCTTCTACCTCTCCTTCAAGAGTGAAAGGAATAAATTTCCATGCTTCCCCTCAGGCATCAAAATATACTTTTCCCATAGAAAGATTCTGCTGGCCAAATTTGCTTCTTTTTTTTTTTTTTTTCTAGAAACTAGACTCTGAATTCAAAGTGTAACAGCCACTCCAGAGTAGTTTCTGCATTCAGTTTTCCCATGTGGACAACCCCACAAGATCCAAATATTTTTCTGCTTACGTGTAAGGGGTAGGGAGTTTGATTCCCTATTCCCCTTTGCTTTTTTTGGTCATGAAGTCATTTAGACTTCCTCTCATTTCCTGTGCTGGAGCTAGAAAATTTGAGAGCATATTACAACTGCCCCAGAACATTCCAGGGTGAAGCAATTCCCAAAGGAGGGGGTCTGGAGGTACAAATGCAGAAGCCCACCTGTGAAACCTGGAAGACAGACACACTCGTATGTGTCCTGGCTGTGGGGGTGACAAGTGCCTCCGTTCAGGCAGGGCTTGGACACGTAGCAGAGGTGAGATTCCGAGTACTGACATTCCTCCCCTGTGAATCCTGGAGCACACTTGCAGGTCGGTTTTCCTATCAGGGATGCAGCTTCACAAGTTCCCCCATTCTTACAGGTATTGCTTTCACAGGGGTTTCTGTACTGACAGTAGTCTCCAAGAAAGCCTTCTCGACACCTGCAATAGAGAAGAAATGAATTGCAGCAGTCCCACCTGAAGACTTGCTGTTCTGGGAAGATTCCAGGAATGAAGTCCCATGACCACTGAAAGTGTTGTAAGTTTGCCATAATTGCTGGTGACACTAACAAACCTAAAGGCTGACGTCACACATGTAACAGGGACTTCCTGTGGGACTGTCTCAAACGAGACCACTGAAAACTTAAGATCAAATTGTGAAATCACTCATTACAAAATAAATACCACAGTCAATCAGAGCTGTATCAAATGCAGAACCTTGCTCTTGCACTTCCCTTCAAAACTTCAGTAAACGCCTAAGTGTTAAAAAACTGCTGAGTAACAATTCCTTGCACCTACTCCCATTCTAACAAGCATCCTTTTTTAGAAGAAAATCAAGCAGTTTAAATAAGGTATTAACACCAGGTATTATCCATCTTCCAAAAATATTTATAAACATTGTACAAATGCAGTGTCTGGGGACCTGAAGATCTGTAGCAGATCTTTCTCCACCAGGCTCCCGTGAGACAGGAATATACTGTTATCCTCATGCTGATAAGTGCATCTGGGACTGGGACTTGCTGAAGCCTGCACTCAAATAGCAACACAAGCACTGCAGTCAGGTCTCCCACGCCCCTGGCTAGCACCCTAACGACAAGGTCATTGTTCCTCTGTCTCCCACAGAAAAACGAGTACACACACACTATCTACAACCAGGGCAATATTTTATACAAAGATCTCCAACTGCAGAATAATTGCAGTTACTTCTCTCTAACCTAAACTTATGTCAATACAGTCTGACTACGCTTGTCAGCTGTAATCCATCTTTTAACTGGCCTTTGTACTACGGATTTTCCATTTAACTTCCAGAGACAGAGGATCCAGGCAAACAAGCCTGCAAAGCCCACCTCTGTGCCCCTCCTCCAGTTCCACTTGCTTCCATCAGGTAGCAGAAAGCTGCAAGGGTACATACTGGATAAAAATAACACCTAACACACAGGACTGTCCACTTGCAGCTCTTTCTGTAGTGCACAGCTGCCTGCTGTAACTGGTGAGTAACCCAAGATACAGCCGAAGAGAACATATATTTCGTTGTAAAAAAAAAAAAGAAAAAAAATCAGAGGTGAACATTAGATATGCTTTGTTCCAGATCAGGAAAGTGGCAATTGTTAAATCAGTGAGTTACTCATATCTAAAGGGAAGAGATTCCAACTGCAAGAAATACACAAAGCCTGTAGTCCTCAAACAGGAATATAACAGTAACGAGAGTGCTTTTTCCTTATGTATTTAAAAGTGTATGGTAGATTGGAGGGGAGAAAAAAGCAAAACCACATAAACAACAACAACCACCACAAAAAAAAAAAAAAAAAAAACAAACAAAAAACCAAAAAAACAAAACCATCACAACAAAACCCCACAACTAACCAGCCAGGCTCTAAAATTCAATTGAAAAAAAATCAAAGAATGGTCATGAAGTTGTGTTTTAAACAGAATCTTACAGGAATCTGCCTTTGTTCCTATGCTATTCAACACACGTATTGATTAACAATGGAAAACATCAATGCTGGTTGAACATGTCCGTAAGAGAGAAGAAAAGTTCTTGATAGAAAGTAGTAACATGGTTAACAAGGCAATCAGCACCCAAAATGCACTTTAGCACTGCAAAGTCATACATCTAGAAACAAAACACATAAGGCATCCCCTCCCAAAAACAAGAAACTGCGCTGGGAACAACATACCTGCTCTGGGGGTTCCTAACAGTCAGATAAACGTGAATTCCTAGCATGACAGTTTGGCCAGGAATACTTTACACATACAAACAGCAAATATCACGTAGGAATAAATGAGATTATGCTACACCTGATAAATGCTCGGTACAACCATTACATCAGTTCTGGTGTTTGCTCTCTAAGAGGGAAGAGCTCAAATGAATTCAAAGAAGCCAACAGTAATGATTAATAGAAAACTCTAAAAGCTCAGGTGGCTCAGTCTAACTAGCAAAGGGAAAAGGGAACCAGACAGTTAATCAAAAGCTCCAAGTACCCACTATGAAACACAGATTTAACAATAATTCCCAATCTAGAAGATACTGGGATAACAGAACTGATCATTTAAAACTTGAAACTAGACAAATTCAAATTAGAAATAAGGCAGTGTCTTTATTTTCAGACACAGACTTATACACTGTCTCTCAGCAGCAGAGAGAAACAACTGGAACAACGCATTTAAGGTTGCAGTGGAATTTCTCCATCACTCATGCTTGTTTAAAAGAACACCAGGATTGGCTGTTTCAGGGAGAGTATGCACGCTAGTTCAAACAAAGCCATTCAGAGAGGTTATTATCCAAGTTATGCAAGGGGTCATTACTAGATGACCACAACTGTTTTTTCTCATGTTAAAATTTATTAACTAGCTTTAGCCATATGTCTAAAGCAGGAAAGTCATATGTGCATAATTGTAATTTACCATTGCCCACACCCAAATTAGGCTCCTTTCACCATACCTTAATACTTTCAACTTCATACCCGAGAACAGACATGAAAGAAGAGATTTTGCAGGGCACGGCAGGATTAATAAAGTTACAGAAAGCAAATCCTGAGACAATAGCAATGCAGAATATCCTCTGCCTCTTGTGCCATCCTTGGTGTAACAGCCAAAGGCTGTGGGTCAGCGTGAGCTGCAGCCACATCACACAAGAGGCAGTCTTGGGGTATTCTGGGCCTAAACCACACAGGCTATAGGCTTCCTTTACCATCCAAAACCTCTCCTCGCTTCAGGTTGGAAATCAGTCCAAACGCCAGCGGGCTATAGCACGGCTGTGTAGGAGCTGGATCACATCGAAATCTGGCACCCAGCTAAGACAGCTGTGCCAGAAGCTGGAGCGCTGCTCGACTCCCACGGCATTCAAGCCTGCACACGGTGCACTGGCTCTGCTCAGAGACCGTCTGGGCAACCACACTTAAATCACGTCTCTGGACATCTATGTGCAGCTGATGGTTGTGTAAAGACAAACTGAACGTCAGTCCCAGGAGTCTTACAAGACTCGGTGATAGGGATTTCTCCTGGTTTCATCACCGCCAGGCAGCAGCCCACCAAGCTCCTCGGACTAACAGCCGCAGGCACAGGACATGCACTTGTATTTCTCTTTACCGTGAAAGAAAGAGCAACAAACCAGAACTTCACAGAACCCCACCTAGGCCATCTCATCAGGCAAACAAGAGCTCCTCCAACACCACCCACTCCACCAGCAACTACAAAATAAACCAAACACACCTAGAATTTAAGTCCTAAAGTGCTTTTTCACTGAAAGGCTGTAAAGCAAACCAGAAAGCCTAGAGGAACATTTCATGTTTTGTCCACAGGTAAATAAACCCCCAAAATATGTCTTCTTTCCAACCACTCAATGCTCAGGGGTACTGGGAGGTGCATTTAACTGTTGCCCCTAGACAGGAGGGAGAAGGGAGCCTAAACACTGATTAAGAGTATTGCTGGTATGAATTAAAAGGAAAGCTGAGATGTGTGCCCTGAGAAAACCATCACCCACAAACGGCCCAGCATTTTGTACACAAATGTTCTGGTACAAAGCTGAAGAGCACTCCAAGACCAGGCTTGTTCTGGTATCTTTTGAGGCTAATCAGAAAAACATGAGGGAGCACTCCAACAGGGAAAAGCAAAAGCTCTTTTAACTTTAGCTCTTTATGTTTGGAAGAAGGAACATGCCTGCCGGTGGAAAGATGGTTGGTCAGGTATACATGGCCCGTGTACCCACCATTTTCTTCTCATCCTGGAGAAGTGCTTGGTCACAGAGTTATGCAATTTTACCCTCCAGCAATTCAGTGCAATCCTTTTTGAATGTTAAAGAACAAAAAACCTACAGTCCAGATTTTCAACCATGTCTCCTGTCATCAACATTTCTAGGCACAAATACTAGTAATTTAGTTCTAAATGTTGGTGTAGACAAAACTGCAAATATTTGCTCCTGATTCATGTTGGGCACCACATTGTTTCTCTAAAAATAGAGGCAAACACTGAAAACACACAGTCTAAGTCCAGACTTTTTTAAAGGATATGATTAAACTCAACAGCAGCTCCAGCTTCCCACCACCCCTGCTCTGCTCTCATCCCAACCTACTCTTTCAAGTCCTCTTTAGGAGAGGAAAAAAAAAAAACCCACTTGTCTACAGAGCAGCTTAAAATTGTAGCAGCTTGTGTCAGCTCCAAATGACATGCTCAGAACAGGAAACCAAATCTTTTCCAAATAAAAGCCACTGTTTCTCCTCAGTTTTCCATCTAACACTCAGAAAAAGAAACAGGAAGATGAAGTTTGTTCTGGCACTTTCTGGAAGCACATGAGGTCTCTTAACCTACTTCAACAGGAATTTAATCTTTTAAGAACAAATTTCACATACAACTTAATTCAAATCATGATTTCTGAAAGCCAGAGAGTTTGAAATGGGAAAATGTCCTGTGGGCTGCATCAGCTATGCAGCTGCTTCTAATTAAAGCTTCTCCTTTACTCTCTCTGGGCTACTTTCCAGCACAAATACTTTAGAGCTCAGCCTTTTTTTTTTTTTTCCCCTCCTCCTTTTCAGCTCCAGCCTGCATTTGCCTTAGCTCAGGCTCTCATGGAGCTAAAAAAGAGACGTAAAAACAAAACAAAGGTATTTATCCAAATTTGAAGTATCCACAAACTCAGAGAGCTGCATTCACTCTGACGACCTAATGCTGCAAATCAAAGTAGAAGACTCACAAAAGCTGTGCTTTTGGCTCTTCTGCCACAAAACTACATCGAAGCTACCTTCCAAAACTTAGTTCTCTCCTGCTTTCAATAGACTTCTGGAAAATATGTCTGGTCTGCTGGAAAAACTTCCTCATCTGCTGTACTATATTTGCCTGGGCACATTCATAAGACAGTCTCTTCAAATGCACCTTATAGACAATTTTAACCAGACTTCCAGATGTTTGATTTTCATGGGAGTTTTCTACTCAGGCCCATGATATCATCTGGAGATGCACCGAAGAAAGCAGATGGTTTTAATTTAGAAAGCGAAGGGAAGAATTTCCTCGTAGTCCTGCTTCTCCCCCCTTCAACCCAACACTCCCTCCACTTTGATTGGAAGATGCTTCAACGGAGAGAGGAAAAAATGCCGTATGATGACTAACGTGAGAAGGGTCTCAGCTATTTTGTTACAGATTTTAACCAGACTTCCCTCTGGCTCCCGGGTTCTGACTCCCACACCTACACCTCCTCTCAGGAGGGAGAACAGGATTCTCTGGTTAGCTTTACAAACGCTCCTTCCCAAGTCTCAAGGCGCCCATTTATGCGTCATACTTTGAATGCAAACGATGGGATGGGACGGCCTCCCTGCCCTGCCTTTAAAGCAGCACACAGCTATTGTTCCTAGTCCACAGAAAGTGCCTCTGCAGAGAACCACTCCACAGTGCTCCAAGGAGCAACAGCAGTCACAGTCTGAACAGATAAGGTTTAATTCAGCTTTTTTTTTGCCCATCAGAGCTCTGAAGAGCTTTTGGTATGCACAGGTAACTCACAATAGAAAATTATGACTGAAAATCACTACTCTGTTCCCAGAATCTAAGCTAGCAGTGCATGCACTCTCCCCTTTTTCCTCTGCCCTGGTCTCAAGGGTCTCCTTTAGCTTCTGAAAGGAGACAGAAGGAAACAGAAAAGGGCAGACCATTCTCAGAAAGGGACAACTTTTCAACTTCTGCATTTAGCCTCTTCTGGAAAACTCTCAGACCTCATCCTGCTACAAGGTCTCCTATGGGTATTCCCCATTCACTAGTCTAGGAGTGATTAGTCTCTCGAGACAGATCCTAAGCAGATATCAGCTGCAGTCTCAGAAGCAACTCTGCAGTCTAGGATCTTGCCTTCAGCCCCAGAAGTCCTCTTAAATTCAAGTTAAAATTCATTAATGAAGATCTATCTGGAAGGAACGGTAGGTCAAAAATCTTGCAAGGGAGTTGAAGTTACTGGCACCTAGAATTAGGATAGAAGCCCCTTACTGCCGTGCCATTGCTGCTTTGAGTTTAGCATTTTTCTGAGGTCCTCCTGTTGCCAAGTCCACACATAAGAGGCAGAAACTATATCATGCAATGTAAAAGGTGCACAAACTTCAGTATACTGTGAGAAAAACGCTGCTCACTGAAGAGACAGAGGCACACAAAGCTGTACAAACCCTGACAGCTTGCGGCGTGAAAGGATGTGCTGAAGGAGACTGTCCTTTTGGCACTCCAGTGTCCCCATTTGACTAAGCACAGCTCCGAGGTTTTCTTACACCATCAGGAGTAACAAAAGACCTTAGCGTTAAAGCAGCACTTGGTTTCACAGAGGTAGAGCTGTCCCTTCTGGATACACAAATTGCAACAGTCCTAAGGTCAAAAATTCAATTGTCAAAGCCTGCCAAGCACAAGAAGTAGCAAGGCCCAGTTTCCTCCCTAAACCTTGCAGCACCCCTAGGTCAACTCCCTTCCCACTTCTGCTTCTCTCCCTGGCACAGTCTTGCTTCTGCTCCCTGCCACTGGGGTGGGAAGTTGGGAGAGGCCACAGCTGTGGAACATGAGGAAACCAGTTAAGAGACTCTCTGCTATAGGGCCCTGCCCCATTCCAAGCAGAGGCACTGCCCAACCCTGCATCCACCTGCAGCAGAGCAGATCCTTGTGCTCGGAAAACACCAGGCAGCGATGCCAAAATCTCTGCTCCACTTGTCCTTGAAACAGCTCCCTGTACCCACACCTTCCTTCCCAGCCTGCTGCAACTGCAGAAACGCTGCAAGTTCACAGCGCTATCCCACAGACTCTTCCTACTACTGCTTCCCAGTCATCCAGCAGCAAGGAGACAAGAAATTGCTTTGCTGTGGTGTTCACAATTAGCATTAAGCAACAAGGATCTGCTATCCTGCTTCTCTTCGGATATGAGAGGACGCAAGAAGGATTCTTCATGTTAGACACCTCAGTGTGTCAAGGGCTGCCTGAAGATGCTTTGAGAGAAAAAAACCCACCCATCACAGTGCAAAGCCAAGCCAAACTCCAAATTGAAACTGCCTTTTGTCCAAGCAGGACCTAGAAGGCTTGGAAGGACGGGTCCCCTTCACTGCTGCTGCAGATACAGACATATTCCATGGAATAAGGCCTGCATCCTCACCATGAGAGTCGCTGAATGAGTGTAGAAAGAGCTCTCACACAAAAAATCTGGCTTTGGAGGACGCAAACACAGGAATGTGTAATTTTCTAAATATAAAATCAAGGTCAGAGGAGGTCAGTAACTCTATCGAGCAGTGCCACAGAATGACAGCCATGGGCCAGCAGCGTCACCAGGGGAACAGAGCTACTTAAAGGGCGCTCGCAAGAGCAATCTGATAAAGCTCCAACCCCGGCTTCCTTACAAGGGTCACAATCACTGTTCCCATAACAGATGCCAGATACACCATCATATAGGTTTCTTAGCAGAAAACCAGCTTTTTCTTTTAATGGAGTAGATGCTACAGGATTTTCAGACAAAGAAAGCTGCTTCAGCAATATGCTGCCATCCACTGCTGGGCCGAATATCTAGATTAAGTGTTTTGTTATCAGTGCTTACTCATATCTTATCACATTTGGTTATTGCTGATGCAGGTTCTCCCTCAGCAGTTCGCCTGATTCTTAAGAGACAGCAAGACTGACTGGATGGCCTGACCACACACTACAACAAACAACTCAGCCAAGAGAAGATACAGAAAGAGGAAGAGAGCCTGTTATAATAACTTATTGCCCAGCAGAGGAAGTACTGCAGATAACTTTACAAGAGTGGAAGGGGTGGAGATGTTGCTAATCATTGAGAGATCCTGCAGACCTAGAAGCCAAGCCACTTGCTTTAGTAATAAATTCAGCTTCCTGAGCAAAACATTTCTAGTCTTATAACCATCAAAAATTCAGAAAGTCATTTAGGTTACTAAACCAGAGAGAAAGTTCCCCTATTCAGAGTTCCTCATCATGCAGGAAAGGAAAAAAAAAAGTTAAAACCAAAACAGGATGCTAAGAATCAGCTTGCTAAAGGTAGAGACTCCACAATTGAGGTGGGTTTTGCTACTTTTTTTCCTTCCTTTTTACAAAAAAAGAGCTCTTGAGTCTTTTAACAGACACTTACTAATCTCTGTACACAGTTCTCTATTAGCCTTTCCAATTAATACGGCACCTGCAAAGGAGCTGAGCTGTTTCTTGAAGGAGGGGTTGGCTTAAAACCTGCAAGAACACTTTGCACAAAAAGGAGGAAGGCAACATTAGAATTATAAATGTGTGCTAAAAAAAAGTAACAGTGGTCAAAGCTGCCATTGTAATGAGGGAAATGTGTCAAGATCTGGACTGCACTACAAATAACACAGAAGTTAATCAGATGAACCAACTCAGGGTGTAAAAAACAATTGTTAAGACATGGTTAAGAGGAACATGCAAGTTGGAGAAAATGTCCTTAAGAAGGTACAAGCAGCACCAACATCAATACCAGACTTGTTTATTACCTTTATTGTGACCTACATTCTTTGGCTCCAGACTAACGTGCTTAAGTACACATCAGAAAGACCTACAAAAGACACCTATTTCTTGTTTCAGTCTTAAAATACAAGTGGAAAGCAGAAAAAGTTCCAGCTCTCATTTCAGAAGGGCAGCTTAAGTTGACATCAATATAAAAGCATGGAAAGGAAAAGGATAGGAAGCAGAAAGAGTTAGAAATTTTAAAAGAAACCTACATGGAATAACAAATTACGTATTTGCTTTTCTGTGGCCTTTCTGTACATCAGGTATTGATTTGAACCTGAGAAGAACCTCAAATTATATTATGATTCCCCCTTTGTGTGCCACAGGTGCAATTTCAGTACATCGAGCTTTATGTACCACATTAATAGAGAACTAAAGGTTGTGGTGAGGGAAGATGGAAGTGTAGAGAAATGTGAAGAGCAGAGCTGTGTGTTAGCCAAGCTAAATCAACAAGAGAAAATTCACTAACATTTAAAGAATGTTGGCATTAAGATAATGTTTTAGCATGCTAGAAAATGACACAACATGAACTGATGAAGTAAACAACCTTTAAAAAATAATCTGTTTACTGCAGACGTAGTAAATTAACCCAGCCAAACAAAGAGGATTCATCTTTTGGCAAAGTATCACTGCATTAAAAAAAAAAATAAATTTAAGTACTGCACTTTGAAAGGTGAACTGCGTTTAAATAGATGTGATATTCTCCAGATAACACACACCCTGCCAAAGCTCCTGCTGATGAGCTTCCCATGCAGCAACAAAGTGAAGGTACCACCGAAGGTGAGTGTCAACATTTACCAAAATCAATTTACATTATGAAAACAAATGTGGATGTTTGATTGGGGGGGTTGTTAGTGTGTTTTAGCAACTCACAGGTATTACTTGCTCCCAAGCAGTATAAGGGAATTGGCACACTTCAGAGTGCAGAATTGTTCTGAAAAACCTCAAAAATATTCAAATTGAGGCTGGAGCTCTATAAAGTAAGGCAAGCTGTAAGACGGTGAGCAAGTTTCAACTTAGCTTGTGGGTCTGGAAACAAGGTACAGAGTTTACCTCTGATTGGTTTGGCCTCAGTTCCCAACCTAGTACAAAGAAATCCAACTGACAAGATCCAAACCCAAATATTGAAAAAGAATTCCAGATTTCTTACATAACAAAAAGCTAGCACACAAAAACTAACGCATTATAAACAAACACCAAGTGTGCTAAAAGTGCTATGCTGAAAGAACCCAGTAAGAAAATCTTAAAAAGTCACATTTCCTTTTTGGCTTGGGTCCCAAATTAAAGAAAATTTAATTACCCAATTAATGGGTAATTAAATCGATTAGAAACGAAACCAACTTACTTGCAATATCCTGTACCATTTTGATATGGAATGCACTTTCCCTCATTAACACATGGCTTGGAATCATCCATACACTGCAGAGCTGAAAGAAAAGAAGAGAAAACAACCATCAAACCTGTAGCCACAATACATGTCAGGTCAAAGCTTCATTAGCGTATTTGGGGGAATGAAACTTTTACAGGACTGGAACAAAAACAAAGACACTATCACACAGTTTAATTTCATCTCTGGCAGCATCAAAAGAGCCAGACTGAAAGAAGAATCAAATACAGATTTGTTCATCAGGCAACCAAATCTTGCCAGAATTTCTTTAAGGTAGGTTTTCAAAGCAAAGTGTGCAGTAATTTCAGCAAGCTCCAAAGACATTCGTGTCAGCACCTGTGTACTTTAGGTTAAGTGTCCTCAGTTACTACTTTCTGATCAAAATTCTGGACTGATATTCTCTGAAATACAAAGTAGCTACTCCTAAGCCTTCTTCTACAATATTTTGTCTCAAATTCTTTCCTTGTTTTTTACTGTCTCTAGGGACACCCAGTGCAGAAACAGGGGCATCTGTCCCTCATGAGCTGACCTGCTGAATGTCACCAGCAATCCAGAATTTGCTGCAACGTGTACTGTTGTGGCACTCTGATTTCAAACAAGATCGTGTTTGGGAGTAAGTAGAAAACATCAAAGCTGTTAACAACTTTCAGCAAAGAATTTGGTATTTCTAAGGAAGAAATGCTCTGTAACTCAAACTTGACATTTTCACTACTGTGTTTTTAAAAAGGCATTAACTATGACACAGCTCAGGGCCAGTCAATTTTTATCCAAGTCTACTAGAAGCTCTAGTGAGGTCTGTCCTGATGGAACCTCCAGCTCCAGCAAGTGCTTTGCCCTTCACAGGGACCTGAAGGAGCACTCAGTGGCTGTTTCCAAAATGACCAGAAGGGTGAGAACTATGGAAACTCTGCAGGAGCAGAGAGCACTTTGGAACCACAAAAATTTAGCCAGTCCACCTTGACCACAGCCTGCCATCTGAATAGCACCAAACTACCAGATAAAGCTCTCAGAACCAGATCAGCTGTGTCCTATCCTAAACTTATCTACACACCAAGTAGTCATAAGCTCTTCCCAGCCTCCAGTTCTGTCTCCTGGCCCCAAACTCACACAACTTCATGCCTTTATGGATCCCCTTTTCACAACCTTATTGCTTTTGGGAAAGCATTTAAACCATCTTAATTAAAGGCACCTAAAGGCATCAATAATATCCAACCACCTAAACTGCCCACTTGTGAGCCAGCTGTTGCAGGGTTAACTGTCCCCCCCTTTTTTTTTTTTAAAGGATGGTTTTCCTTTCCTCAAGTGGTATTAAATTTTCAATACAAACTCGGCAAGGGGCATCAGGGAAAACTGGTCCAAACCACCACTGAGGTGGATATGCTGGTGACTAAGGAATGGGACTCAGAAACAGAAGAGTTAACACAGCAGTCCTGCTAAGTTCTCCCTGCAACCAGACCAAATTCAGTCCAGCAACTGGACAACCTGGAACAGACTCCGGTTCTGCTGTCCAGGGCTTGAAGTGTTATTTCTCAATAACCCTGGAGCACATAAACAGGTCACACGCACTACGAGGCACTATAGGAACGTTTCACACTTGCAATCCCTATAGAGAATACAGTTAAATTAAATCCAGTTCCCCGGGAAAATTATCAGTGTTTCCCACAATACAAGTATGCTTGTTGCTGTTAACTTGGTTTCTGAAAAAGGGGCACTTGGATGGCGCTGCTGCTGCAGAGCTCTCAGGAAATGAACAAAATTCCACTCTGAGCCCCTTTCAGATAACCCCTGAGGTCAGGGTTACTAAGCGACAGAAATATTAACACGGATTTTGCATGGCGTTCCCCCCCGCAGCGGGCAGAAACACTTACTCTGACTTGCACCTGTCTGACAATTTCTACCCCATTTAACCGCAACATCCACATGGCTTTGACTCCAAACTTCATCTGCTGCTGTCTAACACTGCAGCAGCTTGTTTTCACAGCAAAGATTAGCTCTAGTTAGCAGGGCTCGGTTACACCGTGTCCAAGAGAAACTGCGCTGTGTCCAAGGGAAAGTGTCAGGATTCCGACGACTCCCACCACCCCGGCTACTCCAGGGAAATGAAGGAGGGTTAAAGCCAGCCGTGCCACGTTTCAGAGAGCCAGGAGGGGAAGCAGCCTTGGTATTCTCATCTCACTACCTTGAATTTTCGTTCTTTTCACACCAATCAAGCCAGTGAAGCAAATACTCAGAGGATTATTTCTTTTGTGCTCATGCTTTCAAACACAATTTTGTAATCTCATGGAGTACCCGCGTCCCCAGTGAGAACTGAGCAGCCAGTTGATTTTGTAATCCACATAGTAAAAGCTTAACCAGCACTTGGCCAAAAACACCTTCCAGCACAACCGCATGGAGGGGAACAAGAGGCGTCAGGGGTCACAGTAAGGATCCAAATCAAGGATTCCAGTTTGGCTTGCTAGTCCAAATATAGACACAGCAGAGAGGCTTTAGCAAAGTAATGATTAATTTTCTCCGGGTTTTTGACAAATTATTCCCACCTTGAACTGCTGTTTAGCACGTCATTAAACTACTACCAGCCTTTACAGTAATTTCACAGAGACAATGGGACAATAAATTTTTAAAGATATATTTTGTCTATAGTAATTCAGAAGCTAAGGAAACAAATACAAAAATACTTTGTACCTTTTCAGCTTTAGGCTAATATAGGCTGAATAGAAATACTTTGAAATGCAATAAAGCTGAAGTGAATGTAAATGTAACCATATTTTATATTAAAATAACTATTAAAGAGTCATGTGACTTCTCTTGGAAAAAAAATAAATCACAAGGGAAATAGAAGACTACAGTTCTCACAGTAAAATTAGCATTTCTGTGCACAAAGCACTGTCTTCCTGTATTTCACTATATCTTTCATAATTTCACAACAGATGCAAAACCAAGGCATTTCAACACGACTCACTTCAAAAGCTACTTCTCTGCTACTCTACCATGTTGTGATCAAGAGTTAAAAGTACCAGAAACTACCTTCTACCCCAGCCAGCACAAAAAGTTTGTTTTGCTACATGCACTGTGTTAACTGGAAATACTCTGGTGTGTACAGCATGAGAGAAGGCAGCCTTGCCTTGAAAAGATAAAGCCACTTTTCTAGAAGCCATATATAGACAGCATCAGCACACTGACAAGGCTTTGATAGCTGCTTTTGACAGTTTTCTTCTGTGTTTAACACAAACAGAAATGGTGAATTGTTGGGTGGTTTTCTGGCCTCGCCATAGCCTGGCAAAAACACTGAGACTACCAGGAGGTGGGTTAGCCTCATCAATTTTAGGCATATTACAGGGATATTGGGAAGACACCCCATGGTTTTCAAAAGGCTGGTTTCTCATGGAGAGGGCAGGCTTTTCAGAAAGGAGTACCCAATTTCTAGCAGTCACAGTAGCCAAGTTTGAAGGACTTCTCAGAGAAGGGCTCTTGAGTGCAGGCAAGATGAACACTATGAGTGATACTACCCAGCCTGGAGTCCATACAAACCCTTGCACATGCCCACATTGAGATGCAAACTCTAACCTGACATTTAACATCCTACCAAGACTATTTTCCAAGGCCAGAGGGAAATCCAGATAACCACTGCTATAAAACGAGCACAAGATACACTATAGGGAATGCTGTGATTTTCAACATCCAAATCCAAAGCTCACAACTGGAGCACAATTCTGCCTAGATTTAATTTTTCTTTTTGGCTAAAGAGACAGTTAAATCTAGGGGGAAAAGTTTTGTTTCTGTCTCAGTGTTCTTTACGATGCCAAGATGATCTGGACATTGTGATTTGGTTTCCACACTTCATCTGCCTACTATAAATTCAAATATTTTTTGGGCTAGAAAATGAAAAGAAATAGTGTAGGATTAAGATCAGAAGCTGTGTCAGAGTTCAGCTTTTAAGAGAACTTTGCTATGGGGAAATCGAGCCATAACCAGAGCAAGTCTGAAAGGGCTTTGTTGTAACTACCCAAAGGAAAGTAATGCCAGTAAACTGCTTGCCCACAAGTTCAGAAAAAGTCAAGCAGAAATAGAAATGAAAAATACCAAAACAATTAACGCCGCAAGAAAGAGACATTACAAAGCTGATTTCCTGTAGCTTTGTGGTCAATTATCCTGCATCTCAGAAGGTGCAGGCTCTGACCAAAGGTTTTATTTTAAATAAGGAGAGAGAGATGTCCCAGCAGAGCTGCTGGTGCAGCTTTCTCCCTGGGAGAACACTATGTGTGTCTCTCTCCTCTTTCCGTCCATAACTGTTTCATTATGGTCATAGGAACACAGTATCAGAACCAAGTCCTTTGTCCTATGTGGTTAAAGCTTGTCCATAGGTTCAAAAGCTCTCTTGTGGGAGTGGGTGGAAAACAATCTACTTGAACATAGAAAAACAGTCAAGCTAAAAACGCGTTTAAGACTAGACAGAAAGCTAAAGGACAAAACAGGTTTCAATAACCTTTATGCAGTCAGTGAATTTTCTCTCTCAACTGAGATTCATGAGAAACAGCCTGTCATTTCAGCCGTGCTACCCATGATGTATTAAGGGAGAGGAGGAAAAAAGGATTTGAAGCCCTCAAACAACAGCAACACAAGATGCATGAAAAATTCCATGCTCAGGGTTGCTTGTCAGAGGTGGATCAGCTCTGAAGAGGACGACCATCAGCATGGCCAGAAACACCAGTTACACAACAAATCAAGGGGGTCTCAAATTCCAAGGGAGAGAGAGACAGCTGCTGATTCCCTTCAGGAAAAACAGAGCGTGAAAAAAGCAGTTAATGCTGAAACATGAGGTACATTCTGCAGGAAGGTCCTCGATGTGCAGAAAGGGACAAAATGCTTCCACAGCAGCACTGAACACCACACAAACAATGACTGAAAGAGCTGGTAAGGAGTAAGCAGCACTGTACATATGGAGAGAATACCCAAAGATAACCAAATTTTGGAGGAAAACCACAAAGGACTAATTACGCTATTCACTAACCTCAAGAGATTACAGTTCCAGTGAGATTATACAGCAGGGAAGAACCCACTAGTAAATATCAGCTAGCTGAAAATTGGAAAAGAGCTTTTTCTTTTTTTTTTTTTTTTCTGAAGAACAGATCAGCCTATAGCAGGCACATGGAGGGGGAAGGAAGCAAGCTGGTAAAAATCCTTACTGTGAAAAAGCAGTAAAGCCTTATACTCAGCTCAGATTTAGAAACCATTAACATTTGGGGAATTTAAACAAGCTGACCAGTTTGCACTTCACACACAGAGGGTAGTAGTTAAAGACAAGGCTTGTCTACAGGGCATGGAAACAGTCTGTAAAGTGAATTGCTTTAATCAGATTAAGACATCTCCACTGTTTTTACACACAAAAGTCTGAAATCAATTGGATAACACAAGACTCATCAACTGGGAAGCTAAGCAGAGCTCAGAGGAGTGTGAAGGCACTCAACCAGCCGCCTATACCTTTTGGGAGAGAAAACTCTCATATCTAAACTGGTTTCCTTCACTAATGCTCTAGACAAGTGCAAAAAGTATCGAAAAGAAAATATTTAAGTGAATTTCAGAAGAATAACCCTGTAAACATGAAGAAATTCTGCTTTAGAAGTTCATCAGTTTTGGGTTTTTTTTTAATTTGAGGATGCCAACAGCAAATCTGACTACACGAAGGTCTCAGACATGCAGAAACCCATGTCCTTCCATCACCTGGTTCAAGTCTGTCTTCCAAACACCCAGGACCAGCAAAAACTATTAACTGACCCTCCTAATAAAAGAGCTGGGAACCATCCTGCAGATTCACAGGTAGAGTTGAAGTCTTTCATCGTCAGGGTCTTAGGCCCAGGAAGCTGCAGGAACACTGATATAAATATCAGATGCAGCTACAGTTCATGTGACACTGCTGCTGCAGAAAAACTATTGATAAAAACTCACTTATAATAGATACTGAATTTAGGATGAACTTGTAACACAGTTTGAAAGGCTGCCAGTCACCATATTCTCCATCTACCCACACAGCTACTGTTCTCTGCCTTCCCCCGTTTGCAGTTTTCCAAACAAAGCCAAAATGCCTAAAATCCAGAACTGCAACATGAAGTACTTAGGGGGGAAAAAAAAAAAAGTTTTCAACAAAAAAATGTAGGAAGGCAATTAAAGAGCTGAAGAGGTATTGGTGTTTCCATGGCAATCTGGCAGGCGGGAGCCATGCTCGCCTCTTCTCCCAAGTCTTCCGTCATTCTGCAGCACTAAATCTTTATTAATTTGAACGTTAAGCATGTCTGCCCGTGCAGAAATGTTATCCCACCGCCTGTGCCGAGCAGCACTTCCGCAGCGGTCCCGGGTGATGTCAGAGGGACGAGGGGAAGACTTGCTGCATGGAACAAACAGCAGGCGCCCGTGCCATTTTGAGATACAAAGCTCTTTTTTCATCCCCATGGCAGTCTAAAAAAAGGACATGTGCCCTAGGAACAGACTATTTTCTAAACAGAAGAACAGATTATTTCTGCAGATCTCAGATGACCCTGCTTAGAATGATATAAGCACTACTTCTCCTAGACAAGCCCTTGACTTCTGCTGGCAAGACGATTACAAAGTGAAGTCAAAGAAACTGAGAATATAAAAAGTCCGCAAAAAGACTTTTTAACACATGTACTTAGGAAAGCTCTTTCTTCCACAACATGGATGGCATTTCCCCAAGGTGTCCCAAAGGAGGGGTGACAATTAATAATCACTGTATCAATGCTCCACTGAAGAGTCATTAGCCAAGAGTCTAAACTTAGAGGAAACGATGTTACACCTGGAGCTACTATTGTAACTGCTTGGTTTTGATGCTAAGTAGGCTAGCTTTCCGAGTCCAGAAGAAACAGGCTGCCAGAGTCCTGCTACTGCTTTTCCACCTAATCCTCATCCTGGGTTCAAAGTCCAGCCACCCATATCCCCTCATGGCACAGACACCAGTTTTGAAAATGGGAGAACCTAAACAGAACCAGAGCCTATTGAAAGGAATCGTCCACTTATTGCAACAGCAGCAAATTGGGAAAAAAAAAAAAAGGGAGGGAAGTAGCTGTGGAAGTTGACGAAAACCCAACCCATCCACTGAGAGAGATTCGAATGCCAAATGCCACCAGAGGCGCGAGTCCTCCTCTCCCAAGGATTCAAGTCCTGAGAACATGAGCAGGAGGATCTTCATGTATTTCTAATCTGACTAAGTGATGCCCTGCAGGAAGTGATGTGAGTTAGCCAGATTCTCATAACGCTCCCTTTTGAAAGTCTAAATCAGCATCTTTGATAAGAACAAATTTGATAGACGGTAACACCTTCGGAAAATCAAGTCAAACTTGCTCTCCCATAAGCAAATCCATATCAAGCAGACCGGCACTGTCAGCGTTATCTGAAGTCCTCCAAATTTCACTGTGTGAATACTAAAGACCTCAAACTACAGTCCATGCCAGCACAGCGCCAATTAAAAATGGATTGTAACCTGTTAGAAACACGGTCCGGCAGGCAACAGCAGCCTGGTGAGGCAGAGCACCAGAGTTAATGACAGCGGGCAATTAGGGTGGGCTTAACAGCCAGGATCCCTCTGCCTGATCAGAAGAGAAGCAAATGGTTCACAGCAATTATCAGGTGAGTATCCTCACCAAAAGCGCAGGTGTTGCTGCCCCACCCCAGCTTACTGCACCTTCAACTGCAGCCCTTTGCAAAACTAAACTGGAAAAGCGAGTTGCTGCACCATGGGGCTTGCATGATGAGACAAGGCTGAGTAGTCCAAACCATAGCGCTCCGTGCATCCAGGAGCCTCCTATTTATTGACCAAGAGGGCTGACATCAGGTACCTGCCCTCTCTTGCACAAGAGCATCAAGCCAGTTGAGTATGCACCTGAAAATACCCTTTCGGTGACTTCATCTTTCCCTTTCCCATTAATTCAAGCCACAGCTCCCACTCCCAGGAACGAGATGCAGGTCAGTATCTCACGAACAACAGGAGTCACTTTCAGCCTGGATTTGTCATCTCTGCCAGCCAGCCTTTGTTCAGCACCAGGAAGGGATTTCACCCACAAAGGCAAAAAATTTCGGCAGCATGGGAGGACCTCAACCACCTCAGGTGTCCATACCCAGGCAAGTGACAACAGGTGATGCCACAGCTACTTCTCCTCTCAGCCCCTCAGGGAAATGGCCAGTAATAAGCTGCTACGTCGTTTGTATGAAAGTACAGTTTCACTAAGTGGATACGACATTTAGTCTTTACAAAATTAGTATTTTGCCATCTTACTGGACTGTGTAAGCCATTTCCAGAAATAGCAGTGCTACTATGCACCACAAGTCTATGCTGCCATGAAAGTCTATTTCTAAGACACCAACCCTTGAAAGACCCTTTAACTTTCCTTTTGAACAAACCTAGACAAAACACATTTGTGAAAGAGCTTTTTTTTTAAACTCCAGCTATCTTCTTGCAACATATTAGCAAAACTAAATCAGCTTTCTGAGGGGATTACTGGAAAAAAACCCAACAACATTTCTCCCAGGAGACAAATACTGACCATTTCAAAGTCAAAACAGATCGACTGACTGACCCAACTACTTTGTATCCAAACCAGCAAGAAGTGGTTAAAACTCCGCATACAACAAGTTCCACTCCAAAACCATACTGAACAACAAAACTACTGAAAATATCAGTGTCTTGCTTGCTCATTCCTAAACAACTTCCACTAACACTTTCTCCCATCGCTGCACTGTTCACAAGTCATCTGAAGAGCAATCCAGCCTCTCAAGAGGAAAAAGAAGGAATGAGAAGGCACGTAAGTCATCAATGACTGCTGGTCCTCGATAGCTTTAACGCGGTGCAAGGCTGCACAAGCTCTGCTCCGGGAGCAGGAGCTGCTGGAAGTGCCATGAGATTCCCATCAGAACCCACCGGTTCTGGCTATGAAGCAGTGCTCCAGAGAAGCTTCAAACTTAATGCAAAGGTCAGCGTGCAAGGGGGAACAGTGACAAAAAGCGGCACTTCCCTCAGATGTGCACACATGGCTTCATCGCGCCTGGGCTGATTAGCAGCCGGAGGAGGAGGACACGCAGAGACTCTCTCTGCCTGTGCAGGAATGTCCCCAACAAAGGCTCGCTGCGCAGGTATGCGAAGCGACGGGCGCCGCAGAGCCTCTTCTGCCGTGCTCGGACCCCCGAGCCTGCGGCTCCCCGGGAGCGGCGCATCCATCGCCGCCGCGCTCGGCCAGCCCGGGGCGGCTTCCGCGGCTCCCTCGGGAGCGCCGCTCCCACGGGGCTCAGCCCGCCGCCCCCGCCGGCTCGGGGGCCGCCCGCACAAAGCCCCCCGGCCCCGGGCCTCCCGCGCGATGTCACCC
>VZTJ01000392.1:1580107-1595491 GCA_013397795.1 Orthonyx spaldingii
CAATGGGGGAGAGGGGATGGGGAGCGATGGAGGGGATGGCGAGTGGGGGCAGGCAGTGAGAATGGGGGCTGAACTGTGAGAATGGGGAATGATGGAGGGCAGTGGGTCTGAAGTGCGGGAATGCGGCATGATTGGGAGCAGTCAGAATGGGGGCACAGGAGGCTGGACCGTGGGGATGAGCGACGATGGGAGGCAGTGGGGTTGGGAGCGGGTGGCAGCAAGGGTGGGGAATGGAGGGTGAGGACAGTGGGACACGTTGTGCCCCTGCCGGGTGGTGGCAGGAGGTACCCACAGGGGGGACAGTGGGGCTGTCCACCTGACATGCTGCGCACCCTTCGCTCAGATGTGGGGTGCAGGCAGCGGCTGGGCAGGGATCTGGAGTGTTCCCATTGGGATGGGAAATCCAAAACCAGCCTCAGCCACCGAGGCTCACCGCAGTGAGCAGCGCAGCTTCTGGAGCAGACGGACGAGCTCACTGCCCCATGGCTCACCCCCACAGCTGCTCCTGCTGCAACAGCCCGGGAGGAGACCTGAGTTCCCACGGAAGAGGTCTCAGGAGGACAGCAGCTGGATTCAGCCTCAAGATTCCTCCCAGTCCTCAGCTATCATTTAAAGCGTTAAAAATCCTTCTGCCCTGGCTCAGACTCCCGAGGACTGAGAGCCCTTTGTGTGCAGTGCTGACACGGCAGCCTGGCCCGTGAAGGCAGGATTGTACTGGGTCTGGGGGACAGAGGGGGCAATGAATAAACCTCACTGTTTTCCCCCTGTAATTCTCCAGATCCTGGAGTTCCTTCCAAGCGTGTAGCTGGACGGTCAGTGCCCTAACCCCATTATGATTTTTCCAGGTATTCCAGTGCAACCTTCTAAGTCCCCCACCATCCTGCACAGCTTCCAGAGCTTCCCATTGCCACTCCAACAGCTGCTCGTGGACAGATGGTTGTGCCTTACAGCCGTGATGGCCATTCCATGGGATTGCTCCTGGCACACCGCCATCCCTGCAGCTCCTCACCTGCTGAGGTGGAGGCCAGACCCCCCAGTATGCCCCAAAACTTCCCACATATAAAATTATGGGTGGCACTGACCAGCACTTAAGCTAAAATGATGACAAAGCCAAGCTAGGAGTTTGAGGAGGGACAGACAGGGAATGTGACTACAACAAAAAGGGCTTGGGGAAGCTCTCCCGAATGCAAATTCAGGAGGAATTCTGGTATTTCACGAAGAGCTGCCATTTCCAGCTCCCCTCAGTGCTGAGCATTACTTATCACCCCTGACCTTGAAGTGGCTCATCCTCCACTTTGTTTCACTTGGCCTGAGCACAGGGCTCTGAGCCCCAGCGCAGGGACAGGATCCACGGCCTCCCTGGCACAGTTCTTTGGAGCACGCAGCTCCAGCTGGCAGCTGAGGCTCTCTGGGAGAATCCAGCCAGCAAAAGGGAAGGGTTGCTTCCCTCCTGCAAGTCTGGGGAACCTGCTCTTAGCTCTCCACTCTAACCCTACCCTCATGGGTGCACATGGACTCAGCTGTTCATGGGAGAGAGCATGCCATGGCAGTTCTGTTGGAGAGGTAAAAGGGGTGAGAGCAGTCATCAGTGGGTCCTCTACATGATAGAGGCTGGGAGTGACTGAATCCAGATGGACAGAGTGGATTTTGCTGCTAGGAAGGTGAGGGCCGAGCTGCTCTCAGCTGCCTTAGCAAGCTGAGTTGTCTGTGCCAGGAGGGAATGCACGGAGCAGAGCAGGAAAGGGACAGGGACAGGTGCCCCACTGTGTGCCCAATCCAAAGTTCCTCAATTAGCTCCCCATCATCCTCAATGAGCCTGTCATTAAGCAATAAATCCTTTACAGAGGAGTTAAAAATATGTTTCAGCACTACTTCATCTTCATGCAGCCCTACCACACACCACCTCACTGCCAGTTTCCCATCCAGAGAAGACCAGCAGCTGACACTGGAACTGGAGAGCTCTGGCAAGGTTTCCTGCAGTTTCCATCTGGTTTTCTGACCCTTTCTTGCCCCTTTTTGTCCACGGAGTGTCTCACCCAGGTGTGGGAGCCAAGCCCTGGCTGCCCAGGGTGGCGAGGGGAGGTGGGCAGGGTGCCTGGCACAGGGCTGGGTGCGCTCCGGCACTGGAAGCGATGCCAGCTGAGGGATTAGGAGAGCTGAACAGGCTTCATATCCACGGCAGAGTTAGTTAAACGGCCCCAGCAATTAGTGAAATCCTGTCACTTTGTCCGACAAAGACTGGGAGATCAGGTCCCCTCTGCAGCTCTGCTTGGAGTCTCACCCTGCCGTGATTTTGGTTCCTGCTCCACAGAGCATCCATGCACTTTGCTCAGAGAGAGAGCCCGCAGGGGCAGCATCTCCCCACATCCCAAATGCCTCACCTCTGTGCAGCCAGGGAATTCTGCCAGGCAGACATGCTGGGGGCTCTGCAGTGCTCTCCCCTGCTCTCCTCACAGAAGGCAAAATGCATTCTGAGGTGCTTTTTGTGTGTCTGTACCCGGACAGTGTGAACCGTGAAACTTCTCTGTCCCTCACCTTGGAGGAAGTGCTGATTTCAACAGCTTTGTATTGGCTTGTTCAGAATAAATTGTGTTTTCTTGCAGTAACTTTTCAGTGATGTTGATGGTGGTTCAGGCATTCAGACCTCAGCTCAGCCCACACCCCAATGCCTGTCTTACACCCCAGTGTTTCAGATGTTATCCCAGCTAAATGTTGCCTCTTAACCTGCCCATAACCTGGGGGTCCTTAGGACAAACATGCTTGAGTCATATGTCCCAGCTTTCTCTTTTGTGAATAGAAAAGCTGGAACCCCATTAAAATGGGAGCTGAGGGTATTTCATAGTTACAAGACGTCAGCAGCCAAGAGGTTTAAGAAAAGCAGGAGGGAGAGAGGCTTCCAACAAAATCCTCAGGGCTGGCAGCCTTGTGCTTGTGCCGCAAATAGCTTGTCCTGTGGCTCATCTGCAAACTCTTAACATCCACATGACTTGGCTTACGCCATGGTTACCTTACCTGCCAGCCAGCCTCGACTTAAAAAGAAACAGAGAAGTGCAAAGGCATTCCTGCATCAAGCCCTGCAGGAATGCACTGGGCTCCCTGTTCCGCCCCTGCCGCTTAATCGCCAGGGGAATTTGTACCCTCTGCCTTACCAGCAGCTGCCTGCTCTCAGCAGCCCCTGGAGTATTTAAATTGCAGATGGAGCTGCTTAGCTTTTACCAGAGTTGGTCTGACGTACGGAGTGGCCATTAAGCTCACGAAACGCCCCTGGCTCTGGGCATGCAATGGAACAAGAATCCACTGATTTGTGGTCACCCTCTAGGTCGCAGCCAGTTCTGTAATAACGGCTGGCACAGTGGTATGGCCGCGGCCCAAGGAAGGGGCAGCTGCTCACCACAATCATTGGGTTCCCTTTTCAGGGTCTGTTTCCAGGACCGGCTGAATAAACAGGAATCTGTAACTCTCTCTTGATCAACAGCCTCTAGGTAGCTACAGCAGTGATTTGCAGCAGGGAAATCCTGCTCCTCTCCCAGTGCATGCACAGCCCCTCTGGTGACATGCTGTGGCATGGCTATGTAGGCACAGCCCTCGTCAGCTGTGGTCCCCATGCATGTAGGGGCACAGGAAAGCAGGGCAAGGGCTTCTTCCTGTTCCTGTGGGACTCAGAGCCCGGCCTCAGTCCCCAGATATGCCGTTATGTCCCTCCTGTCACCGGGCAGGAGCTTTATCCTGTCAAGCTGTGCCAGAGGCCACCCAGTCGCTTCTCACCTCAAGAATTCCCTCCTTTCCCAAGGTGGATACTAGGAGCAAGATGCCATGGCAGCTGCAAGGGGCTCATGGCTATGAAGGGGGGAACACGAAACTCCAGGACGGGTCCTGAGGAGCCACACACACCTCAGGGTCTCCAGGCTCGGGCACCACAGGGATCCACGTAGGTCCCTGTGTGTAGGATTTGGGGTCACATTTTATTCTGCTCTTCTATGCAAATCCTGTCTCTGCTGGCAATTTGGGGTGGCCCCAGCTGTGGCCGACTGGGAGGGTGCACTGTTGTTCCGGGTGCTGTGCCGCAGTGGGGCTGGGGAATCCCGTTTCAGTGTGAGCATGGGCAGTGTGCCAGGGAAGCAGAGTGTGCTGGGGTGGCCAGAGAGCACCCGCAGGGCTGGGGGGTGCAGATGGGACGAAAGAACAAAAAAAAAAAAAAGAAAGCAATGACAGAGGAAACAGGTTTATCATCTCTCTGCAGAGCGCTGAGGCTCAGCCACAAGGGGTTTTCTGTCTGAGCCATGATTCAGAATCACACTGGGCTGCTCCGTGCAGCTGTGAGCTCCGAGAAAGCCTCGTGGCAGGGTCCAAAGGGCTGCTGAGGGGGGCACGGGGAGCAGGGACTCCCCAACTTCTGCTTTATCCCCTGCGGTGGGTTTGTGAGCTCAGACATGAATGCAGCCAGCTGGGAGCAGCCGTGTGACGCTCTGTAAGGCTCAGTGCTGTGGGCAAACACCGGGGCAGCCCTGCGGGGGACACAAATGGTGCACAAGACGCGGGAGAAGGGGACAGGCTGGGGAGGGGCAGTGGTATGGCTGCTCCAGCGAAAGCAGAGCCAGGAGTACATCTGGACAGACAGGTCAGACTGTCCAGGAAGTGCAGGCAGGGTATCTGCAGTGCAGAAGTCAAACCCCACCTCTCCCCAGTGCAGGATCCTCAGCGACCCCCAAAGAGCTCAGGTCTGGAGTGTCCAGCAGGGACAGAGTGGGGAGGGGGTCAGGGGCTAGGCAGGTGACCCAAGTCTTGCCCTGGGGCTTGCCAAGTGCTCAGGACCAGCACAGCTGCATCACCGGGGACAGGAGACATGGCACAGTTCAGGGGTGCTCTGGGGCAGGATGTGGCGCTGACTCAGGCCAGTGGAGGAGGGTTGGTCCCACAGTCAGCTGTCCCTGGCCAGCTGCCAACCTAGCGCCCTGCCCTCAGAAAAACCTTCATTTTTGGGTGGCAGAAAACCAACATCTTCCTTTCCAAGAGGTCACATTGAGGCAACGCAGCAGAGCAAAATGTGAGGGGCAGACGGGACCTCCCGAGCCCCTCAGCGTGGCTCTGTGGGACATCCCCCCCTGGCCCTGGTGGGATTCAGAACCCTGCAGAGCTGCTGCAGCCTCGCACTGAACACCTAGGAAAGGAGAACAAGGACTAGGGTGTTCAAAAGCTGCATTTCAAGCCCTGCCGCCCTGGCTATTGCCACCCAAGCGCTTCTCTGGTGTTGGGTGCCCTGGGCACGTGCTGCAGGCACAACCCTCCATACCCCTGGGACATTCACCCATGGCAAAACAGCTTCCAGCAACCATCTGCAGCCAAACTGCCCTGGGGTCCCAGACGAAAAGATGCTGAAACTGGGTTTTTCTCAAAACCTACTCAAAAATGAGGTTTGCAAGTGCGAGGAGCTGCTTCAAAACAGAGGAAGCAGCTGGTGCCCAAGTCAACACAGAAACCAAAACCCTGCTGCTCCCAGAGTGGTGACAGTGCAGAGAGTGGCCACAGCCTGTGCCAGGTGAGACCTGGTTTATATTTGACACGGTGGCTGGAGCACCCAGCCAGCTTTTGCCGTCCTGCTGCACTCTTCCTCTCCACAGTGCCGTGCCACACCCATGGCAGGTTTGGCAGCATCTGGGAACCAGCTCTGCCTGTCTGCTCTTGCTGCTTCACTCAGGGAGAAACCCCCCATCACCCAACATCGGCCCAGCAGTGCAAACCACCCAGTGGGCAGTGGGGTACCCAGCCATGTCCCTGGTACACAGACCCTGTTCCACCCCACAGGCACTGTCCCCAACAGCAACCCAACCCTGTGACACAAAGACACCCAGGAGTGCCCAGATCTGAGCTGAGCGGTGTCACCAGCAAGCACAGCCAAAACTGACAGTTTTTCACCTCTGTGCTCACATGATGAGCAGAGCAGCTCCCGTGATCTTTTCTTTTGCACTCTGCCTGTACCCTGTGCCAAAAGTTTCCCAGTGACAATGGGCACACTGTGGGAGAAGGGAGAGTCCAGCTCAGCTCTGCTCTCAAAACCCATCCAGAGCAGGGGCTCAGGTGCTACAGAGGTGCCAGGAGTTTGCACTGTTCCCAGGTCCCACCTCCCCTCTGCTCCACATGTGCCTGACATGGGACAAAACCTCTGTCAGGCTGAGGGAGGCAGGTGCAGAAAACGGGGGGATGCCCAGCAGGGAAACCCAGCAGGCAAAGGCTGTTCCAGAGCCTCTGGAAGTAGAGCGGCAGCTCAGAAAAAGAAACGAAAATGGAAAGGGTGCTGGGTAGGAGGTGACAGGCAAACGCCCTGCGGGAAGTGTCTCCATCCGTCTCAGCCGCAGCAGCCCGGCTGCACGATGGGACGAGGCCGGGCAGCACAGCCTGGTGCCGCACGGTCCGGGAGCCCTTGCAGGCACATCCTCGGCTTCACGGGGAGACTGCGGGTCTTTGGGGAGGCCAGGGCATCGCAAGGATCTGGGGGTGCCCTGAGGAGGAGCCGCCTTTGTGTCCTCAGCCCCGCCCCGTGCCGCAGCCCTGCGCAGGCACTGCCATCTGCAGGCAGAGCCCCGGGGCCGGCTCCGGCCGCTGGCCGAGCCAGCAGGGACCCGGCGACCGCGACCCCCGAGCCAGCAGGGACCCGGCACCGCCCCGGCACGGCTGCGACCACCGCCCCCCTGCCCCGAGCCCCGGGACTCGCCCAGCCGAGAGCAGCCGTCATGAAACACAGGGGAAAAAAGGGCAATGGCTTCTCCTTGCCCCTGCCCAAGCAGCTGCACGGGAGTTGAGCTCACACCTGGCTGCTCAGGAGGCGCAGAGAGCCCCCAGCAATGCAAAACCCTGCCCACCCCTCCCTCGCACGGAGCATCAGCAGCACCTCTCCCCTCCTCGAGGGACGAAAGGAGGCTCCGTGTTTTAAACGCGGCAAGGGAATTGCTTATAAGGTGTTCCCTGGAGCCTCACGCTGGACTGCGGGAGAGCAGGACTCCATCTGTGCAAGCTCCATTTGCAGCTCCGTGCCCTGTTCACAGCGGGGACACACACCCCACTCACTCCCAGTCTGTCCTGCTTCTCGTGTGCCCTGTGTGAACAGCACTGTCACAAAACCATCCCCATAAAATTCCACCCATGCCAAGGAGCCTCCCTGCCAAAAGGCAGAGATGTGCCAGCAGGGAGAGACCCCTGCTATAACCAAAGCACAGCTTCTGCAGCCAAAAATGGTCAAGATCATGTCTAGTTCTGCCTCCAAAAGGGAGCCCTTATCCCAGGTGGCTCCATCCGTGGGGTCTTTACCCTCTTGTGTCCCTGGAAGGAAGGAAAGCATCCCCCAAGGTCACACGCACAAGAGACAGGACACTCCACGCTGCAGAGGGGATTTTTCAGAAGCATTTATTTCTCTGCTGACACTGGGGCTGTGGGAGGCAGCTGCTCCCCAAGCTGCCCTGCACTGCAGAAACATCACCCCCCTCAATCACAACAATCCACGGACGGTCGGTGTCTGAACAGTGAGACCTTCCAGCACCTACATTACACAGACCTACATCACTGGGACATTCACCTGTTAGGGACACCACTTAAAAGGACTTAATGGTAATAATTATAATAAAGCAATCTACAAAGTAACACTTGGAGGCATCATGCAGAAACCAGATTACTTTATATGGCAGCTCAGGTTTGCCGGCTTTATCAGTGGACGAGTGCTGACTGCTTCTCTGCCAGTCCAACAAGGTGCCCAGCTGGGGAGCATTCCCAGACAGGACAACAGCTGTGTTTCCCACACAGTGGTAGGAAACACTTCCAGGCCACAGTTTATACATCCAGAACTACACAAGGTTATGTGCTTGTAAAAGGTGCTGGGAAGTCCTGAAACTTCCTTCTGTGACACCACCTGCTTCCTCTACCAAGTGGCAGACACTTGAGTGCAGCAGAGTGCCTGAACTGTGGGGTTTCTTTTTCCTCTCTCTATTTTTTTTTTTAATTAAAACCAAAATCTGACTGCTAAAATGCTATTCTTAGCATAGGTGGACCAAAAAAAAAAAAAAAAAAAAAAAAAAAAAAATCACATTACACCGGTGATATACATAGATTGGCCCATAAGAAAGAAGAAGCTCTATACTATTGCCTCATAATGAGTTTTTCTTCACCTACAGTTTCAACTTCCCAAGTGAGGTAGGGAGAAGGTGACCACGGGAAAAAGAGGTGGTGTTTCTAAAGGATTCCACTGTTTTAAAGTTATCCTAATCCTTCATGTAAAGTTAAAGTGTTCTTTAAAGGAACACTGCCTTTTCTTCACAACAACATTCAGAGTTTTGGTTTTTTGGTTGTTTTGGGTGAGGGAAAGAGGGAGAAAGAAAACAAGGATCCCAGAGATGAAATGCTGGCAGTTTTGACACATTTTGGAAGGAAAGCACAGTTATAAAAAGGAAGGAAATAATGTAGTGAATCTGCACCTAGAAGGGAAAAATAGAGAGTGCTGACTTAGTTTGCACTGTGCCCGTTCCAACAGCATTGAATTACACACCCTGTTCATGTGGAAACATACTGTCACACACAGCTGTCAGGAGAGGGAAAGTGGACACTTAGGAACCTGGAGTTTAATTTTGCAGGAACCAGTTAATACAGAAGCCTTCCACTGCCCCTCCTAGTACTGGACAGAATGTATTTTAAGGCATAGTTTAACATCCATTTCTTCCTAAAGCAATTTAAAGTGTAACAAGCCAGGATGTCAGACACAGAACACTCGACAGGTATTCTGACAGAGGTGAAAGCTGGTTTATGTACAGTGAAATATTTGCCTTCAAACAGGGGAGTCTTGAAAAAGAAAGAAAGAAAAATAATCGCAGACCCAGATTCTAGAAAAGCAAACATTACCAACACAAGGAATGTTCATTAGAGTCCAGTTCCCACTAGAGCTACTCAACAGGAGGACGTATAATGTGATTATGCTAAACAGCACTGATTGACTGTTCCCAGAGCGCCCCGGGAGGGGGAAGAACCTTGGGAGGCCAAACTCTGCAGTATCCTAGTGCAAACTGCCTCAGAGGAAAAGCCTGCAGTCAACAAGGCTTTACACCTTTTGTTAGGCTCCACTAAGAGCTGCAGTAGCCAGGTGTCACCTAACAACTTCAGGACACTCCTGTCAAGGTGATGGTCCTGTGTGGATTCTAATGCACATCCCCCATGAACAGTGTCCTGCACACATCCACCTGCCAGGCTACTGGCTTTCCCTCTTCCATGACTGAGCCAGCTCACAGCCACCAGAACCTCACATAGACAATCAGCATGATGAAAAACACAGCTACAGCCGCCAGCTTGGCGTACGTGGAACGCATGTTCAGGTACTTCGCGTCCTGGCGGTACTTCTTGGACAAACTGGACAAGTTGTTGGCCTTGGAATCAAGAGCTGATAAAGGGAAAGGGGAGAGGAGTTAGTCAGGTTTGACTGAATGTTCCCCAAATGTTACATTAAGTGTACGAGTTTCTCTGGAGCAGCTGGAAGCGCAGTGGTTCACACGGCAGCATGGCGTGTGCTTCCCTGCACAGGAGGATTTTTCAGAAGTGGATTCACTGGATTTTTCCCTGCAGTGCTCCAGTGCTTGTCCTGCTGGGAGGAGAGCCACCCAAGCTGGTGAGGTGCTGGTCTCTCCCCAAAGAAGCACCAGTACCTGCCAGGTGTTTCAGAATACAACTGATCCAACTGAAACACCCACTGGGTTCACTGCTTTTCTCGGGAGGGTCAAGCCTTTCCCTGCACGATGCTCTGCCCACCCAGCTGACTGAGGAGACAAAGAACTGTGTGCCAAACATTGGCCATTCCCAGTACCTGACAGAGCTTCTCCTCGCTGTAAGACCTCCTCAATGTTGGCCACCATAATCCTCTGCACATCTTGCAGCTCTGTGTTGATGGAGCCCAGGTTCCTCCTCGCCCGGCTGTCAATGTAGAGCTTCTTGGTTTTCTGGATGTAGGTGTCTGGAAGGAGACAGGGCTATCAGGGGGAGCCTCACCTAACACAGAGCAGCCTGGCTGCTGGAGGAGTGGGAGCATTGCTGAGACAGCCAGAAGACTACATGCAAACATTCACTGGAGTGAGGCCAAGAGACTAAAAGCAGGAAATCTGAATCTAAGGACATGTGCCATTTCCCTATCACTTCTCTATTCCAAAATGTTTAAGTGTCTCTAAGTGCCAAGAAGAATTTGAACTGTCAATTCCATGGGACAAGCTGCAGAGGATCCCACGGCTGCTGTTGCCCCCCAAGCAAGAAGTTTCCTAATTAGTCACAGGGGGAGGGACCTCACCAAATTCAATGAAGGAATAAGGCCTGGACACTGTTGGAACCTTCTTGCCATGCTGTTCATCAAACTCTGAGTGCAAGTCTTCCAGGTATGCAAAGGCCAGTTTCTTGGGAAATCCAGCTTCACACAGGACCAGGTAACACACTCCTTTCTCGATGATGTAGCTAAAAGAACAGCAGACAGAGCATTAATCAATCAATTTTGAACCTATCCTATCAAGCACCACCCCGCATACCTTTATTCCTATGAGGCAATGAGAACTGGGTACAAGGACTTCCAGTTTTCTATATGTGGACCAATTGTAAGCCTTTCTGCAAAGCAATGGCTTATTTTTTCTTTAACCAAAATAAATTTTCTTGTAGCCTCAGACCCTACACTCATGTCAGCAGTCCTGGGCTTTGACTTAGTTGAACAAAAGCTGGCCTGTGAATACCATCAGATTAACAAAACACCAGCAACCAAAGACTTATAATTTTGGAATATAAAAGAGAGAACACCCTGCAGTCAGGAGAAGGGGAGGCCGAGAAAGTTTGCCAGCAGAGTAGAGGGGAAGGTGGCCAACACGTCTCCAACTGGCAGCACAGCCGAGTACCTGAGGCCCACCAAAGGGAAGTTGAGGCACTGAGATGAGGAGACACACACACAGGAATTTGGTCTCAGCATGCTAGGAACCCACCCAGTGACTGTCAGCTGTCCCTTTCGATTTCGGAGGGTTGGATATCCCCTTCCTCCACCACCACCAGCCTGCTGGAGGGGTGCTGCTATGCACATGCATCACCTCAAAGGCAGCTGGGGAAGAGTATTGGTGCTAGATGGGTTCTGGTGACCTTACAGGCTTGCCATGGGTAGGTGTGACCGTGCCACCAGTTCTGTGGCTGCAAGGTGCAGAGCTCCAAAGCACACAGTGACACCTGCTGCTGTGTAGTGCTGTTTGGTTTGCCCTGCAGCTGAGGGCACACAGGTCCTCTTCTCATCCCAACACCAACCTTGAGATTATTTGGGCTTCACTGTCTGCTGCTCCACATTCCCAACTGAATTTTCCTCCTCACTTAGCCAATATAAAAATAAAGGCTACAATACTCCCACCAAAACCAAGGGGATGGAGACAGTAAACAGCCCTGTAAACACTTTTGAATGCTTATCTATATTCTTCAGGGTGGAATGTGAATGCTACTTTTAGGTTACCTTCCTTTGACTTTCTGCATAATGCCATTAAGCATTAGTCTGGTTAGCATAAAGATTAGCAGTGTATTAAAGAAATTATCCAGCCCTGAGGGCACCGTAGTAAAATAAGCAGCTTAAAATTTTGTTAATAGACACATTAGGCTTACAAAACAACTTCCTCCCACTCCCCTCTGTTTTTCCAGATACCCCACCAGGGCCATGTCCTCTGAATTAGCGATCCTCAACTTGTTCCTGGGCTCAGGAGTACCCATTTCTCCTGCCTCTATATGGCAGGAGAAACAGAGTGTGAATCCCGTCAGCCTTCAATCAATAACTGATTTACCCCAACCAGAAGCAAGAAACTCCAGTTGCCATAATCCATTCCACAGCATGTCCCCATGTGCCCATGGCCTTTGTTCTTTTTTATGTTCCTCAGCTTGGACTGCATCAGTGCCTGGACTAATCCTACACTACATCATCAAGCCTCTGTTCTTCCCTTCCCCCTGGAGACTTGCTCGACACATTGGGGTTGCTACAGATCATCACCCAGAGCTTGATTTAGCGACTGCCACGATGAGCAAGACTTGAGCAAATCTTTAGAAATAAGGAGAACCAGTGTCAGATGGGGATTCTGACAGCATTGCTGGAGCAGCACTCTCCAGATGAGAGCACTCTGAGGAACACATCCCATCAGCACAGGTCTGTTTATCTCTGCCTGGGCCAGCTGGTCCTGCCTGGGGCTCTTCAGCTGCGTTTCCCACTTGCTTCTCCCTGATGTGATATTCAGAATGTTGGATTTAAAGTTGGTCTGTCAGCACCTCAGAGAGTGAGCTCACCTCACTCTCCCCCAGATTCAGATTTTGTCAACTTCAGGCCAGAGTTCCTGCACAGCTGGCTTCTCAGTTTTACACTTTGCGTGCACCTCCAAGCTTCAGCACAGAACCTCCCTGCATGTCCTCACACAAGGGGCAGACATGACCACTTGCCACTGTTAACACTGAGTGCAGCCAGTAGGTTTCTTATAACCATGTTGGACATTTTGAGAGAGAAAAGCTTTATCCTGGTAACAGTGGCAAAGGCCAAGGGTTACTTTCAAATGACAGGTAAGAGTCACTTCAGCCACTCATCAGCCAAAGGTCACTGCTTGCTGACAGCACAGCAGATGCCATCGGTGTTCCTGTACCTGCAGAGCCCCCAGTGCTGCAGCTGAAAGGGTGACACAGCTTTTGGAGCTGAAACCTGGGCATTGCATTTGACAGAAATCACCTAAGAGGTCACAATTTAAACTTCATGTTTCAGCAAGGCTCAGCTCTGCTTTGAATTGATGAAGCTAAAGATGTTCAACACCACCTCAGCAAGTTCAGCAATACCCTTGGCCACACTGCTAACTCCCACCACAAAATGCTCTGTCCTGCTTTGTGCTGCCCTCAGCAGTCAGAGCTCTGATTTGGCAGAAAAAAAATGGTGTGCTGCGTTCATGAGCAGCGTGGTCATCCGTCAGCGTTATTTTAGACTAAATCTCAAATTCCCCCGTTACCTCCCCTCCCTGCAGAGGAAGTTTTCTGACCTGAAAGTCTTTTCCCACAGGTCCTGCTGTAATGTCCCACCTCAAAGGAGGCAGCAGCGAGTGCTCTGCAGCAGCAGCTGCCAATGGCCAGCAAAACCTATCTAGGGACTAACTCAACCCAGAATGAGGAACACTCCTGTTCCTGCCTGTCTGCCAGCCAGGTAACCTGACTGCTCCTTTGAGACAGCTGTCCAAACAGGGGCCTGCCCAAGCCCTCCCTCCTCGTCAGAACTGGTGACATTACAGCCACCATTAAGAGGCTTTGATTTCCTGGGCAAGTGTTGCCACCTTCCCAGATATCACTCAGCTTGCATCATGGAAGTAACTCAAGAAGGGATTTACTGGGATCCACACAGGCTCTTTCCCAAGGTTTCACTGCCAGTCAGAGCTACACCCATGCTGTGCCAAGGAAACACTTAAAAACCAAGTAGTTTTTTAATTCTACCACGTTTTAACTTGTAGAAAAAACAAGATGAAGAGCAGCACTTAGCAGTTAACCCTGGCAACAACACCCAAATCCAACAGCAGATAAGGATGGCCAGGCCAATCAGGGGCATCTTTTAACAACTGTAACTATCAAAGGCAACCAGAAGGCCAGAGAAAAGATTTTTTTAAAATCTTGTCTCAGCAACCATATGTAAAACACCCACAAGAAAAGTACCCCTCAAAACCACACGGCTGTTGCCAAAAATTGCCCATCCAAAAAACTCCTGTTCCCACCTCTTCATGTCACTGAATCTCTGAAGAAAGGGACACGGTGAGAGATTTGCTAAAGGGCTCCTCTTATTGGAGCAGAGGCCTAAAGCCAACCTTGCCCTGCATTCAAAGGCCACCTCCCCCTCACCCAGCCATAAACACACACCCAGGAATTACCAGGTATCACCAGGAATCACTTGGAAACTGAGCAGGATCCTGCTGCTGGTGGCATGGCAGAAGTGGTGCTGAGTGTGGGAATCTTGGCACATTTCTGCCCAAACTGCACAGCTCTGCTTGGAGACCTCACCGGGCACCTGATCTCTGAGACTTGTAACAAGGATTCCTGTCATGGCACAATTCTGATTCCTGATGGGATCTTGACTAAGTTGTCAAGCATTATTCTGCCAGGTAATGACACAGCACAGAAAGAAGCATTTCCTTTCTCACACACAAGCTTTCCTGCCTTTCAGTGACCATCATTTCTCCCTCTGTTCACCTGCCTGTCCACTTCCCCTGCCACTGATTAAGAAATAAGGATGTCTGACCTGTGCTCTCCATAACATTTCCTTACTTCATATCCAAGCTCCCTTTCAGGTGTACTACTGGAGAATGCCAAAAGTGCTTTTAAGTCGAGAGTTCCCAAACAGTTTAGGAAATTAATTAAACACACCCAACAAGTCTAGCAACAATAAGACTGAATCTACGACATGAGAGAAAGAAGTTTGTCAGATATTAAGACAATAATAACAAAAATATTCAGAGATGCTCCGTATGCTTCTAATGCATGAAAAGCTGGGCTCTCATGGGGCACAGAGAGGACAATCCTGTGCAGGGGGAGCTCATAGTGGTACTGTCAGACTGGCTTTACCAAGGACATATCTCCTTAAAGACAAGATACAGGAGGTCCAGAAGATGAAGTGGAAGTAGAATAGAGAATGCAAACAAGCAGAAAAACCTGAAAGGGAACAGAACCTGTATTGTCCTCAGCAAAGGCACAACTACGAACCTGGCTGAAAATCAAGTGCCAGACACCTGTGCCAAGCAGTGACAACTCACACACTCTCCCCTTCCAGCAAGGCTGGCAGGCCGCCTCTTCCAGGCAGCCCCGTTCCTACCAAATCCTCACCCTGACTCAGAAGAGCCCTGGCCCGTTCCCACAGCAGAGGAGCCCGCATGCCCCACATCCCCCGGTACTCACTGGAAAGCCATGGCTCCCGCCTCCAGCGTGCACCGCGTCGGGGACTGCTCGTTCAGCTTGCGGAACAGCTGCTTGGCCTGGCTCTGGTACTGCTGCAGGTCGCGGCCTGACTGAGGAGGCAGGGAGGGAGGAGAACGGGCTTGTCGCGGCGGTACCGGAAAAACACCGGCGGCGCTCCGGGGCTGCCGGGACCGGCCCGACAGCACCGGCCGGCTCTCCTCCTCCCTCCCGCCACTACCGGGAGCCAGACGCTCGTGCCAGAACCGCTCCGCCGTGAGAAGGGACCGCGCGGCTCCCGGCGGGTCACCCCCCGCCCGCTCCTCACCGACACACCGGCCCCTCCCGGCCCGCGCCCCGCCGGCCGCACCTGCTCGTCCTCCTGCATGGAGGCGGCGAGGGGGAGCCCGTCCGCCACGCGGGCGATCATCGTGAGCAGCACCATGGTCGCGCCCGCCG
>VZTJ01000392.1:1595870-1677791 GCA_013397795.1 Orthonyx spaldingii
TGGGCGCGCGCCAGGCCGGCGGGCACAGCCATGGCGGCGGCGGCCGAGCGGGGCCGCCTCAGCTTCCCCGGCGGGACCGGGGCTCTGGGGCGGCCCGTGCCTATGAACCTCTTCGCCACCTGGGAGATCGATGGCTCCAGCCCCAGCTGCGTGCCCAGGTAACGGGAGGGCGAGGGCGCGGACCCCACCCCCTTCCTACCCGGGGCTTCGCGGCTGCTTCCTCGACCCCCTTTGCCGTCAGCTGTGCGGACCTTCCCGCGATTCCGGGGTCCCTTCCCACCCCGCAGCACTACCGCAGTGACGGGCACGGCTCCTCCCGTCCTTTCAATGGGTTTCGGGATGGGTGGAGGTGCAGGAACCCCCGACCCTAAAGAGGATGGGGGCTGCTGCCGTCTGTGTCAGGTGTGTGAGGGGGTCACCTTCACAGGGAGTATCCCCCCCGAAGCCCCGGCGTGGGATGTGTGCTGGTGGCGGGGTTTGGGGCTCCCCCCGAGCCCCGCCATCCCCCGGCGGTGCCCTGTTAAGGCGCCTTTCCCTGGGAGAAGCTCCGCAGGGCTGGGCTCGGGGTGGGCACCGCTTTCTCCAGTGCTGGTTTTCCACCCTCGCCCCGTCTCGACTGTTCCCCCGCCTCTGGTGTGTGTAAACACGCGGCCGTGGTGCCTGCCTGCGCTGTTTTTAGCCCACATGGGAGGCATTCCTCTTAGTTTTTATAAATTTTGCGCTCTTCAAGCCTGGCGCAAAACAGAATGCCTGTGAGGATTTAAACGTGCCAGACAGAAACATTTGAAGCGCTTCTCTCTTTTTTTTTTTTTTTTTTTATGGTTTTGTTTCAAACGAGGATGCAGCGAGCGAGCAGAAAGGGAACAGAGTCATCGGGATGACCTGGCAGGAACGTAAAGCTCTGCAAGCTTTACAAACCCGCCAAATCCCTCTGTCTTCTGCGCCATCCAGATAGCAGGTTGGACTCGGTGGCCATGCCCCTGTATTGCAGGGACGAGTAACTATCTCGGCATAAACACTGCCCACAGTCGTAGTGGTTTGACGTCGTAGGCAGGAAGATAGAGGGGTAGAAGCAAACCTGAGTCCTGCAATTGCAGGTAATCTTGGTTTATAACAGCTTATCTGTGCTAGCAGCACCTCGGGCAGCAACTTTCGCAGCTTGTGTCTCCTTCAGCCTTCCTTTTCTGCAACGGGAGATCTTGGAAAGGGACTGGCACCCGGGGGAATGTGCCGCTCTCCAAGGGGTCCCTTTGCTGTGGAAGTTGTTGCCTGGATGGGAATAGCTGGAGGAGCAGTTGGTGCTTTTTTGTTTTTGCACTAGACAAGAAAGCGTCCCTGCTCCTGGCAGGAGGTTGGACTTAAATGATCTTTACAGTCCCTTCCAACCCAAAGCATTCTGTGGTTCCAGTGTTGACTGGTGTTGTCCCTACTGTGCAGAGAACGCAGAGGCATCTCGTAGCACTGCTCTGAAAACAATTCTCGCCATTGCCCCCTTTACTACAGGAAGGCAGTTGGGTTTCCATCTCATGCAACCTTGTAACAGTGGCTGTTAAACAGATAAAAGCCCAAATGTCCGACACTGTCAAGGACTTTTCGTTCTGCATTATCATTTATGCTGATACTTGCAGATCTGCAAACGAGCTCACAACATAGCCTGCTTGTTTGCAAATCTGTAGATGACCAGAGAATGCAGTGTAAGGACACTGACCCTGCCCTGATTGTGGTAGGGGGTGGGATGAGCAGGATGGCAGTTAGGGTGGGTCCTGGGTGCTGGAATTGTGGTGGGCAGCAGATTGGAGGCAGCTGCTTGAAGTGCCTGGAGGAATCTGGAGAATGTAAAACACATGTGGATATGTGGGCAGGTGGGGCAGAACTGGGTTCTGAGGAGGAAAATCTGGAGTTGCTGAAGGAAGCTGTGGAGCAGGGGATGATGCAAGTGCTCAGATTGCATTCCCCGAGGCACTGATGGAAGAACTGGGGCATTTTGGACCTTCTAGGAACAAAGCTTTTGGTTGAGGGAGTTTGTGTGTAGTGGTGGGTCCCTCTGCTCTCAGCTCTGTTGTTGCCATCACCTTTGGTTGCTGTTCCTGGGTGCCCTTTTCCCCTAGAGCCTGGGGGATAAGCTGACATCCAGCTGCTGCATCTGCTGCTGCCAACCACATGAGCCTGTCTTTCCACAGATGTGGAGTTTTCTGCTGGACACGGAGTGCCCCTCATGGCCTGGGCACATGTGCAAGGGCTGCATGCAGGCTGCAGTGTGTGGCAAGTCTGCAGCTGTAGCTGCGGGTGCTGAGTGGGTTTTGTTAACCCAAAGTGAGGTCAGGAGCAGCTGAGGTTGCAGGTTCTGCAGGGATGTTGGTCCTATGGCATGGTGAGGTGTGTGCTGGGCAAACACCAAATTCTGCAGCAGTCACTGCTGCTGTTTCTAATTGTTTATCATCATGCTTTGCATTTCATTACAGGCTTTACAGACCTTTTTAGCAGACCTTTCTAACAGACCTTTCTGTCAGGGAAAGCAGGAGTTTGAAAACCTTTAAGTCATGCCACTGCCTCTGCCTTTTAAGTTCATATTGTAATGATTTTTACTATGGCACAATGACATTTAAGATTCTTTATCTTAAAGCAAGAGATACTGGAATGAAACCTTCTGCGTGGGAAACCATATCCCAAATGAGCTTGTTGTCCCAGCAGATGTCTGTTGGGACGTGAGAGGCGGATGTGGAGGAGAGTGGGCCTTGGTGTGTGGTCAAACACTGTGGAACTGCCTTGGTCTCTTCTCAGATTTCTACCAGTTATGAGTTCCTTTCTGGGTTTCTGTTGGCAGGACAGGCTTTCCAAGCGGAGAAGAGGTTTGAACTTAGCACAAAGTCAGAAGATTCATGAAGAGGAGCCTGTGTTTGGGGAGGCAATGTTGCTTCCTTCCCTTTTCCTTTGGTTCAATAAATCTTACCCCATTTCTAAGGTGTTTCTCCTACCGCAAGCTGGAGCAGGAGGGGCTGGGTGGAAGCAGTGCCTGGAGTGGTCTGTGCCTGTACTGCTCTGAATTTTGTGGGTGGGTGTTGAGTTGGAGGGCCTGGTGTGGATGTGTGTGCTTCCCAGACGACGGCTGAGAGCTGGACTGTGGGAGGGAGATCTCCAAGGCACTGCTCTTCAACACACTCTGGTGGGTGATTTAGTGAAGGTCCATTCAGCTTGGGTGGCGTGTGGGCAAAATCTGGAAGGCTGCCTTGGTGCATCCATGGAGTTTCCTTGTGTGAAAAGGCTGTGTCTAAACTTGAGGAAGAATAATAGTGAAGAGTCATGGTGTTGTTCTGCAGTTGTATGCTTAATGTGCAGCATGAGGTGAGGTGGTGTTTTGCATTTGTTCTGGCTTCTCTTACTCTTCTGCCATCTGCAGAAATGATTTTTTGATTTATTCTTTAGCACACGTAGCTCCTGGGAGGTTTGACCATAGTGCTTCTGAAATGCAACTACTTTCTTTTAGTCATCCCAGAAATGTGACTCAAAATGTCTCACTGTCTGGGTGTATCCACTGCATACCAGAAGGGAGAGATGCCTACCTTCTCCTGCTGTTTCTTTCTTCTGTGCACTGAAAGACTTTCCTTTGAGGAAGGCTAAATTACGTAAAGTGCTCCCTACCACCTGTAAACACCAAGAGTGATCTTCTTGCTGCATGGCAGCAGGAGAATCTACACCTTTCCCTCTCATTTTCTTCACACTGAGAAAGTGGAAGTAAGAATTGTTCTGTGGGTTTTGGTGCTTTGTTTTTCACTTTCCAATCTTTTGATGAATCTGTGGGTGTGAATGGCAGGATGCAGTGCTGTCTCATCTTGAAGGAGTCTCATGAGGAGATGGCACCATGGGGAGGTTGTCCAGAGGAGGAGTGGTCTTGGGGGGGAAAGTTCTGTTGGAAGGGTCTATTGGAGCAAGAGAAGGCAGTAATAGCCAGTGTTCCCATTCAGAGTAGGTTTTGTTTCAGGCTACTGCCTTTATTGTCACAAACTGGTAAAAGTTGCTGTTAAGATTTGAACTGTAAAGTGAAGTTCAGCGGATTGAGACCAAACTGGACATGGAGCAGGTGTGACCCAGTGTCCCTTGGGGATATGGAGGAAGAAGCCTGTGGAACAGACCAGTGAAAAGACAGTGCTGGAGATCTGGGGTTGTTGACTGGGCACTGCCTGAGCATTTCATATGCTGGCTCACCTCTGTAGCTTGCCTGCTGGGTGAGGAGACGTGAAGGGAATCCACACACACACCCTGGACTCACAGGAGGTTAGGGGTGCAGGGATGTGACTGCTCAGTGCTGTGGCATGGCCGTGCAGCACTCGGACATTCGAACCAGCCCTGGTACGGACATCCCCAGGGGCAATGGAAACTGATGGGGGGGAGATTTCACATTCAGGGCAGCTGAGTGGATCCTAACAGTTTGCTCATGCCCCAGGCTGTGTGCTCCTCTCTCTCTGCCAGCTCCCATCTTCTTCTACTGACCTATGTGGCTGCCTGCTTCCTATAGGCTGACGAGTTGCAGAGGGCTCTGCGAGCATGTAAAGGTGACAGCACCACAGATGTGTGACCAGGAGGGACACAGTGAGGACTGCTGGGGCATGGAGCCACTCCAGCAATCTGTATGTTTGCACCCTTACATGGTACTTTCCTCTAACTAACAAAATGTTGAGGAGCTTGTGACCTGTGTGAAGTCCACAGCTGACTCTTCCCCACGAGGATTTGCCAGAAATTCACTCGGAAGTGAAACACTTTGCCTCTTGGTGTGAAGGATGCATGCCTACGCTGGAAAAGGGAACTTCTCTTGGCCAGTGAGAGCATGTTCTGACCTGGCTTGAGCAATGGCAACTGTGCATCGTATCATCAGAGAAAGGTGAACAACTTGCTAGAGTAATAAGTATGATTAGGTGATGCTATGTAATTAAAAGCACTGATCAATCCAGCTAGGGAGAGATATTAATTTAAATGTATCTTAACCTTCTATTCTGTGGGTATGCTAACATTTAGGAGAGAGCTCTTGTTGGTTAGGATAACTGCTGGCACATGCATTGGGAGCTGACAATAGATTTTCAGTACATTTGGAACTAGGAGAATGTCTAATTACTCAGATGACTAGGTACGTTTCAGAAGTACTTATTTGGAGGCTTTGTTTTGACTTTGTTTGAATAGCATGAAATGCCTAACATTTTACCTAGGAAGGAAGTTGAATACAAATGAGGGCACAGGACAGGCTTTAAAAGTATCACTAAGGTGATGCTGGATGTGTGAGATGCATGAGGAAAATCATCCTCAGCTGAGCAATGGAGATAAATTGCTTGGAGTAAAGCACAGTGGCCAGAACCAATCCTTCTTCGTGGAGCTAGAACATCCTATTTCTCCTCCTTCATCTTTGGGAAAGAGATCAAACCCAAATGATCCCTAAGTGTTCCCCACGTAAATCCTGTCACTTTGTATGATACTACTGAGTGTAATTTGGATGCTTGTATTATTCAGTGGCAGTGTTCTGTCTAGAGGCTGAGTGGTTTGTTGGACTCAGACCTCCAGTTAGACCTATTTTGAGTCATCTTTTAAGGCGAAGCTTGTGCGTGTCAAGAACAGCTCTGAAACAGATCTTAACATCTCAAAGCTGCTAGCCAAAGTCTCTGGATGGGATTTTGCATGGTTTTCACCTGGGTGCTTTGTGCATGCCCAGTGCAGAAGGACGTTGGGAGTGGAAGGAAAGGGCTGCTCTTTTCAAAGGCCTCTGTCCTTGCCTTCCACCAAGCGAGGATGCCCAAAGAACCGTCCCCTCATGTCCCTTGGCAGGTCTGGCCTGTGCTTCTGCAGCCCTGCTTGGCAAGAGGTGACCCTGCAGCTGCTTGCCCAGGAAATAAAAGCTCTTGTGGAATGGAGCCGTTGATGCTCCACCTTTCATCAGCTCTGAGCAGGCGGACAACTTCTGTGGCAAGCTTGTGGCTGTATCAAATTAGCTATGAAATGATTTGCATAATAGATTAATCAACCAGCAACAAAACATCCCTCTTTTCTGCCAAGAAAAGAAAAGCAACAACTCAGCTGTTACAAGAGGCCATTATGTTCCTTGCAACCCTTAATCTTTCTTTTTTCCAAGAACGCTCCGTGTTTTGGCCTCACGCAGGAAGCTGGACTGCTCGCTGGCTTTATTTGCGTCACATCTTGGCAGCTTTTTCCAATTCTTTTGGGCCAAATTTTGCCACCGTTATGGTGACCTTCTAGGGAGGGTATTTCCTATGGAATTGGTGGCTGGCTGCCAGACGACTCTGTGTTGCCAGGTCCTCTATTAGCCTTTCCCTTTCCATTGAAATTCTTCTGGGCCCCTTGAGCTCCTTCAGAATTGACCCATTTCCCTGGGAAGCTGAGGAGCAGGAGAATGAGGGGGAGCGGGTCACCTCAGCATGTAACTGTGAGTGGGCAGGAACTGGTCACTGTGTTTTATTTTTCCTGTGTTTCTCCTTCCTTATAAGCCAGCAGTATGAATTTCCTAAGCTGTATGGTTCTCCTGCAGCTCCAGATGTGACATCTGTGTGTCCTTGCTTGGCTGAAGGCTGCCCAATCAGTGCTGGGGGAGTTTCAGTCCGAATGGATCCTAACGTGCAGATGATAAGAGGCTTAACTGGCTAATTGAATGTGATAGCGTGAAGCTTCTCTCATGGTGAGGTTTAATTGGATTATGATACTGTACAGTGATGTGGAGGCTTGCAGGGCATGCAGCCAGCATCACAAGGAGAGAGTGGATCCTTGCTAATCACTGATTTGTTTAAAATAATGAATAAAGAGCTCTGATGGGCGTGCTGTGCTTGCTGCAGCCAGTGTCCCTGGAGAAGGGATCCCCCAAAAACGAGGGGCTACCACACATGTAGACCCTGTCCTTGGGTTGGTGCAGCTGTAGTGGAGGGTGTCCAGACGAGGAGAGGATGAGCTCCTTTTGTTTGGAAAAACAGATCCAGGGAGGCTCTCTTGTTGTGTGCTGGAGTCTGGAACACGTTTCCTCCTCTAGAACCACTTCAGCCTTTCCCACAGAGCTTGATGTGGCTGTGTCGCTTGTCAAAAGCTGTGCCTTTCTTTTGAGGTGGCCTGCTTGTTCCTTCTCGTCTAGCAGCTGTGAGTCTGCTGGCCAGGCTGCCTTCCAGCACTGTTACTTGCAGGGCAGTAACTATTTTTGATCAGGAGCTCAGATGCTTCCCCTGCTCCAGTGGGAAAGCAGTCTAATTTTTAAAGTATGTGGCTAAAGTAAAACTGAGAGCAGCTTTTGTCTGGCTTACAGACCCCAAGAGCCTCCACCAAGCAAACTTCACAGCATACAGTGTTCAGGTGCTCACCTGGCTCGGGGTATGTGTGGCAGCACCTGTGTTTTGGGTGCAGCTCCTGGGGGTTGTGTGCTTTGTGGAAGTCACGGACTGAGCTGCTGCTCTTGGGAGTTTTTGCACTGAAAGTAAGAGCATTTGGTTTACTGATATTTCAAAAGGGTATGAAATGTGCATAGCGGCTCAGATCTGATTTCAGAAGAGTTGTCAAGGAAAATAACATTTGTTCTGTAAGCAGATGGATTAGCATAAAATGTCAGCTTTGATGTCATGAGAAGTGTGCTCCTCATCCATAGCCTTTGTACTGGTTTGGAGAGTTAACTGTTTGTCTCATCAGTGTGTGAATGGGCTGGGAGATGCCCCCAAGGATGGTGTGTGTCATTTGGGCCGGGAACAGCACCTGGGCACTGTGAGGTTTTGTTTAGTTTAACTTGTCCTGTTTCTTGCTGTGGCTCATCCAAACAATTAAAGTTAAATAAATGTGATTGCTTTGCTGTTGCTGGGAAATGGCAGTTTAGCCACTTTCCCCCCAGTGCTCTAACATGTGGGACCTTCCTCCCCAAGCTCTGGTTTGGTCTAATGATAAACCAACTCCCCTCTCCTACTTATTTGCCTTTTTGGCAGTCAGGTGTTCTGGAGCCTGTAGGAGGAAAGTGAAAGGGAATATCCAAGGAGGAATGCTGATGTTTAATCAAAACCTACATAGCTTGCAGGCCCTTGTGGACCTCAGGGAGATAGTTGGGTTTGTTCTAAAAAGGAAGAAAAAGAACAAACCTGGCGATCTAGGGTGACTTTTTTTTTTAATGTGTGTTGCTGGGGAGAGGTGGAGGTTTGAAGGTGTGAGGCTGTGAAGGAGCAGGGCATGAAGGGTATGCGTATGTGTGCAGAGTGGAGTGAAACATGTTCACTGCTCACCAAAGCACTTTATTTTGCTGTTTAAAATCTTCTGAAGAAAGACACTGTCTCCTTTCATCAGATCCCTTTGCTCTTTGTTGAGCTCGATTGTTCAAAAATCTTTCCCTGCTTTTTCAATTTTTGTACAAAGCCGTTGCTATGCAAGGGCTTGGAGGTGCTCCTCACTGCTGGTAAGTAAATACCATTTGCAGGACAGAGATTTCTGAAGGGATCTTTACCTCTGCAGAGAAGAGCATGGAAGGCTGCAAATGGAGTCATGGGAAAACCATGGAGCTCATAATGTGCTTCTGGCCTGTGTTTCAGGGGTTTCTAGTTCAGGGCTGTCATTTATGGCCAAAACGAGCTGCAGTTTGCACATGCGCTTGTCTGGTACGTGTTTCCCAACAGGCACTAGGCCAGATCTAGATATAGAGCAGAGAATAACCCCCATTGGGAGATTCTTAGGAAGCCTTATCTATATATAGTCCATATAAGTCTGTATCCCCTTTCTGCTGAGAGGACAGTCTGCCCAGGGAACGTGGTTAATGCGGATACACCCCAGCTTCCGAGAACCGGGCAAAGATCCATGACTATCACGTCTGCCGCATCCTGTGAGCGATCCCGTGCGTGTCCTGGCTCCAGCAGCGCTGGGTGGCAGTGGGGAATTCTCTGCTGAGGGCCCCAGCTGTGCTACCCTGTGCCATGAGCGTGCTGTTGTGGCAGGCTGGTGACACGCTCCTGTGGCCAGCTAGGCTCGTCCTCTGCGGGAGCAGCCGTCAGGCAGAGGGAACAGCTGCAGGGCTGGGGCGCATCATTCGTGCGGAGCTGATGGTGCCTGTGCCTTCGGAGCACGTTGGTCTGTTGGGTGCTCTCATTAGAGCGATGAGATCGTAGCTTGGCAGTGACTTGTCATGAAAGAGCTTATGTAGGATTTTCATGCCAGTGCAGTTCCCTTTCTTGCAGCTGCTTAACAGGGTGTTCTGTCAGAGGAACCTGCACAGACATTCTGCTGCTTTGGGAATGAGAAACAATTTGCAGTGCTCAGCCCACCTGCAAAAAAGCCCAAAACAAACAAGAAAACCATGAGCAGGTGTTTTAGATCAGAAGTGGGAACACACAGTAAGGTGGACAAGGCTGCCCTTTCACACAACAGTGTAGCCTCACATTAATTTATGTATGGGTGCAGTTTCACCATTAGGATGTCTGAGGCCATTCCCAGCCAGCCTTCCTTCCCATTTAGTACATTACTTTTCCCAGCTGGTGCACCACCATATTTTGTAGCTGTCCTGGCAGCTGCTGAGTGCCAGCCATGGAGGAGCACAGCCTTCTTTCTACTGCAGAGAGTTTGCTGCCCACTTAGCAGTTCTGCAGTACATCCTGAAATCACAGAAGTGAGAGTCAGGGGAGCTTTGTACCGGCTTGAAATGGCAGTCTGTGAACAGCTCGTAAGGTTCTGTTGGACCAGCTGGAGGCATGGCTTCGCTTTGGATGCATTTGGCTTTGGGATTGTGGGCCTAGGTCTCCAGAAAGCAACCTCATTTTCTACGCTGGAGACACTGATTCCTTTCTCTTTCAGGGAGCTGGTCTGGTGGTGTAACTTCTATGAAAGTCATAGGGTTGTTGGAGGACATCTCACACACGATTTTACAAATATAGCAGGATCGTTTGAGGTCACTCAGTCTTGAGTTTCTTCAGGGATTGCACACTTCAGCTGGAGGCTGTGCTGGAGCTCAGTTTTATTGCCTTTGGAGGGGCTGTGCTGAAAATGGGTGTCCGTTTTATGGGGTCTAATCTCAGGACAGTCCTGCAAACTTCCCAGCTCCTCAGATATGTGTGCAGTCTTCACCTTGTCGTGTGTGTCCTGATTTCAGTGCTGCCTCAGCCGTGTGATCACGGTGGTTTGTAAGGGAGATGGGGACCTTGCCGTTCTCAGCACAGCAATTGAAGAGCCTGTCCCCCAGCTGTGAGCAGCCAGCATCAGGGCTGTCTTCTCACTGTTCCATCTGTGCCGTGGGTGTTTGGGGGTGTAAGACACAAGCTTTTACCTCTTCTGCCAGTTACAGCAAGGCTGCTGCAGCTTGCTCACTGAAGAGGTCTCTCTGATGTGTGCAGAGCTGTTGTACTGTCCTGGCACCCTCCAGGTAAGCTCAGAGGTGGCTTTTACCTGCTCCTCTGAGGCTGGTGTGTCTGATGACTTTTTGTAAGCTACTCATTTTGGCTCCTGTTTGCCAGCACCTTCTGCCTTGTGCCAGTGCAAGCATTTGAGAGTTCATGTGGTAAAGTGGATCATCAGGGTGGAGGTTTATTGGGGGGCAGAGGTGAGGAAGTGGATTGTGTTCAGTTGGATTAGTTCTTTGCTTTGCATGATGGTCTAAATGGTTGTGCAGGTAGAGTCTGCAGATGAGGATGGAGCAAGTAACCCACTTAACCTAGCACTGCACCACGCTTCTGATTTAGTGGAGTTTCTCTTCAGGCCAGGGAAATTACTTTGAACGACTGTGGGAGGAGAAGTCCAGCCCCGTGTTTAGAGGCTGGTGTTTTAGCTCTGTGCTGTAAACCCTGGGTGGTCCAAAGGCTTGTGTGTGTTCTCCAGCTCGGGGCTACTGTTGTCAGAGCTGCAGAGCAGGTCAGGATGAAGAGATGGTTGGAGTGGAGGTGGTCTTTCCTCTTTCTTGGCTCTGTCGGGAGGTCTCTGGTGGGAAAGAAGGTTTTGGGAGCTGGGCTCTTTGCAGTGAGATTGTCAAATAGACACTTTTTAACTTGAGTAATCGGCAGTGTAACCAAAGCTACCGGAGATTGCTGGGGATGTAACTGAATCTTTCACACCGATTCTTATGCAAATTTAAACATATGCTCCTGGCTTCTAATGGGACACCTACAAATACAACCGGCTCCATTCAGTAATCAGCATCCGTGCGCTGGATCTTTAATTGCTTGTGGCTTTATAGTAAGAGTGAGACTTGCAGAGCAGCATCTGTAGCAGTTTCTCAGTGCTGTCCTTACCTGTGCACATGAAATTTCCCTGTAGATTTTGCCTAAGTCACCTGTGGAGGTTCTGGCACGTGGTTCAGTGTGTTTGTTGTTGACACTGCCCATTGCCGTACTGTACTGGCTCAGGAGCAAATGAGCCTGAACATTTCAGTGCTCTTTTCCTTGCTGATGTGTTCGGGCTCATTAGAGGTAAATTAAATGACCTTGAGTTCTGCAGAAAATAATTTGATGTATTTAACGCTGAGTGCAAATCATCTTAAGTTTCTATCCAGTGAATCTATAACTGAGTTGATGAGCCTATTAAAAAAGTATTATTTTTGGGCTCTTGGGGAAGATGGGTATCTGCAACCTCCTGGTGTAGTTTCAATTTCAGGCCTGTTTTTTTCATGCATGTGCCACGTGGTAATGGAGCAGTTGGTCAAAGCCATGTGGACTTAATTTCTTTAAAGTACAAACAGCCTAGAAATGTTTGTTTATGTACAAAATAATCTGCCAGTGACTGCAAGCATTTCCATGTTTCTGCAAGAAATGAAGGTAATTATATAATCAGCAAAGATTCATATGGCTTAACTTGTCTTCCATCTGGCATTAGTTAAATTGATGTTTTCATGTGCGTGACCTTTCAGGGTGGGGAGGAATTATGAAAATGGAAAACATGGCTGAAAAAGACCTGCCTGGGACATCTAGCCCATGCAAAGGCTGGAACAGGTTCCCTGAACAGCCCCTGACAGCTGCTGAGGGGAGCAACTCTTTCTTTCCCCTTTGCCATGGTCCGTGTTACTGGGTAGATATTGTATGAGTTTTTAAATGGGTGGTTTTACTTGACTGAGGAGTTGCCTGTCCTGTATGCAGTCCTTCCCCAGTGCATAAATGTATGGGCAGACTAACTAGATTAGCTACAGCAGGAAGAGCTTCCTTCTTAAAAGAAAGCTATTGTTAGAGCATCACTTATCATAAATCTATAGCACTTCTAATCCTGCTCTCCTCCCATTTCCTCTCCTCCATCTGCCTGCTGGTTTACAGTTTGCAGGGTCCGCTCTGAGTTTCTTGGGGCCATCCTGCAGCCTTTCCTCGGTGATGTCTTCCTCTCAGATGGGCAGTTTTCAGCATCAAAAGGATCCTTCCAAAACAACCTCTTTAATGAAAATATACCTGCATGCTTTCTAAGTGGTAGAAAGATGATATGCTGCTTTCCCGATCAAGTTGCACCCACTGCCTCAAAATGAAGGATTTGCAAGGAAAGCTGAGAACTGCCAGAACTGGATCATATATATTTCATGTTGCTAGTGGCTTGCTAGGGGCTGAACTCCCTTTTATTTGCTCTTCTACCTCTTCCCTCTGCTGTGCCTGAGAGTATGCCAGAGTTTAAGGTGCTCCGATTTCTTTCAGGCTGGAGAGATCTGTATCTTCTTTCTTCCAGGATTCGGCTTTATTTTGTTTAATAGAGTTGAAGACCATTAGTGTAGGCTTTGTCCTTGCTTCACAAATAGACTTTGAATGTCTCCAGGTACTCGGATAAGCTTTGCCTGTTCGTATTCAGTCCCAGTGAGGATCTGAGATAGCCACTTGCAGATACCAAAGCAGATCAGAGGATTTTTTCTTCCCAACATGTAGAATTCAGCAGCTCAAGTGTAAAGCTGCTCACTGAGACAAAACTTTGGTGCCTCCTTACCTTTGGTCCATGGGGATGTGCCTGAGGATCAGAAGCCTGGCTAGTGCTTAGTTCAAGCAAGCACATGGAGCTTTTTCTGGGGAGAAGGGATTTTAGAGATTGATTTTCTCAGTTCAGCCTTCGGTCAGCATGCTCCTATTTTTCTGACACCTAAATGGCAGGTTCTGTTGGGTATCTTAAAAAAACCCCATTTATAATAAGCTTTTATTGTTCATTCAATTGTTTCCTTGTTCCAGGATCATAACCTAAACGTCCAAGTGGCTGTTTGTGTTCCTGCTGCACCTGCATTCAAGGTCAGCTTTCTGCTGCTGGCCCCTCACTGTGCATGTGTGGAGTGCAAAGTGCTCAGCTCTCCTCACACGTGCTGGTGGTGCTGCATTTGGACCATGCATCTGCCTCATGTGGGTTTGCATGCTTAGGTTTGCTTGACACCACTGCTCTCCTGCAGGTTCCAGTAGCCCGATTCCTGGTGTTTCCACCTTTGCACAGCACTTGTGATCAAGAGGATCTCTGGATCAAAAAAACGGTTGCACCCAGGTGTTTGAGTACAGGATCTGGTCCAGAGCTGGGTTGTGGGTAGGTTTAGCCCAACCCCACCAATGTTCCAACCATGTGCTGCCTCCAGTGTTCTGTGTTATTCACTTCTGCCCTGGCCTCTCTCAGCATTGCCACCGGCCACTGTTGTGGCTCTGAGCCCCCAAAGCAATGCAGAATGGACAGTAAAACTGCCTGGTGAACAGTGGTGAAGTTGTATTGTTCTTCACAAACCTTCAGGAGAGACCTGGAAAGGTGCTTTGTGTCTTGTGTACTTCTGTCTTACTTAAACAGTTCTTGCCAGTAGAGCAGACAGGACTCTTGCTTTGCCCAGCGGTGTGCTGGGCACTGGGCAGGTGCTTGTGTGAGGCTGCCACCACGGTGAGCTCTCAAAGGTAGCTCTTGGTTTTGCACAACTCTAAGATTATTTCAATCTGCTCTGCTTTGCATCCACTAGGTTGTTGTATTTCTCTCTGGTGGTGGTGGTCAGATTTGCTGATGGTTCGTATTTTAGCTGGGAAAAATGCCCCTTGTTGGGATTCTGGTATGTCTGTGTACAGTAAAAAATGTTGAGTGGGCTGGGAATAGCTTCCAGCCAAGTTGTATCAGTTTCTTGGAGCTCTTTTGTTTGGTAGAAATTCCTTTATTTTCTCTCCTCCCTCACATCCCCCTGACAGCCCACCTCTTTTCTTCGAGGGCTTGCTGAGGTATAATTCACAATTGAGTGATTGAAGTGAAATATGCACAGCTGCAAATGCATTTTTAAATGATGTGTCATCATTAAAGCATCTCTCTGAACAGGTTGGCAGTTTCAGTAGCCATCAGAGTGCAGTAACAAAGAGGATTTTGTTGAAAACACTTGTCTTTGATTTTTATCAGGCTCTGAGAATGTGTTGACCACTTGCTACTTTTGAGTGCAGATAAGAAGTATCTGAAACAGGGGAGATCTACACTGGGAAATACATTAGATGTGCCCCTGAGAAAAGGGGAGGTAGCTGAGTTTTCCTTTGCTCTCCCCTCATTGTATTGTGGAAATCATATGACAGCTGCAGTACAATGAAGGACAAAAGTTAGAAAAAAGTTTACTTGACATTTGAAGCATCATATCCAGTCTTGCATGCTTCAGCTTTCCTCTGCCTTCCCACTGAATGGAGAGATTTTGCAACTCTCTTTCCCCCTTTGGATCCCTCAGATGGTTTTGTGATTCCTTGCTTTTCCTGGTGTGTGACAAAGCCCAGCAAGTGGAAGCTGCAGGCATGCAGTATCCTGTTAGAGTCACAATGTAATTGTACAAATGGAACAAGTGCTGCCAGGATTTGGTGTGGGGCTGCCTGAGTCTCAGCCATACCAAGATCCAATGCCTATTTATCGATATGTTGAAATTGATTTATCAACATCTAGGACAGCTCAGAAGGCTTGAATCAGTTTAGTGGCAGAATTTGGTGTCGTTTAATGAAAACAATTCTCTAATCTCTGGAAACTCAAAATTTCATCTTGTCTCCCATGGTTCCTGACTTTTGAACAGTGAATTGAGGCTCCTCTAGATTTTGTTTCTCTGTCCTCTGCCAGCAGACTGCTGCTGCTCCTGCTAAGTCTCCTGGGCCTATCTTTGTTCCAAAATTATCACCACATTTTCCAAGCTCTATTGCGTGAGTAACTTTGGGGTTTTCTCCTGTGAGTGAATTCACTTTGCACCAGCTCTCCAAGAGGACCTCTTCTGAGTGGAAGCTAATCTATGTTTGAGATGGTACATCTGCAAACAGAGGACTCTACTAAGTATCAGTCGTGGGGGGTCATCTGCGTCTGCAGTGTTCTGGCTGATTCAGGTGTGAAAACAGAGAATGGCTTAGTAATTTGCAGTTCCATGAACATTTATGTATGATTACATAACATATAGTATACATAACACAAAATCTCCAAGTGAAACAGTTGTACCACTGCCTCGTTCCAGTGTTTCCCTTCAGTCAGTTTCAAGGTGCTTGCTGTGAGCAGACCTTTGCTTTGCAGTGATGGAAATTAAGGGTCAAAATAAACATCTTGGAAGGTGGTGGCAGATCTACACTGGCACTCTGGGGAGTTTGGGCACACCGGAATTGTGTTGGAAACATATAATGCACATAAATACATTTTTTAAAATAATTGTCCACAGGCCCTGATAGAAAGGTTGATGTGCTTGGTATTAGCTGTGGTCCTGTGGTGAAAATCAGTGGTTGAGTGTGGTCAGCATAAAATTAAGGATAAATCCCATCCTGATGTTGTGGTACTTGCCCCTGTCTCATCCCCACTGATGATCCTCAGCTGTTTGTGTGACAGAAATGCTCTTTGACAGCCTGAGTATGTGTACCTAGTTTCAAATGTGCCACGCCTCATCCACGAGCAGGAGCACTGACCACAAAATGATGCTGATATCTATTCCTTGCTCTTAGCATCACTGTCATGTTAGTGTTAGCTGATTGCATCAGCAAAGGCATTAGAGGAGAACGTTTTCAGGGGAGCTGAGACTGGTCTGGCTGTGGAGTTTGGTCTCCATGAATGATCTGATGGTGTGATCTTGTTTGCAAATGGAGTGACTATCTTGTTCCTGGATAAACTCCTTGGTAGTCCCTCCCTGCAGTGAACCTTAACATCCTGCTGGGGAAGAGCAGCCTCTCATTCAAACTCGCTTTTTCATGCGTCATTTACCTTGGTCTGCTTATTTTGTAGAGCATCTACAGTTTATCTTGATAAATCCAGTTTCAGTGGGAACTCACAGGCCTGATGAAAGGTTCTGGGGACTGAATGGATTATGATTGTTATAAATTACTTTTTGTTTTATTGCCTGTATTCAACATTAAAAAAATCCTACAGGAGTCTGGAACAAGTTCTGAGCATCTTGGAGCATCCTGTGTCTGTCAAAGTTCACTGTTTTGCTGGCTTACACAGGTCACACTGATATCTTAATAAATATTCTTGGCAAATTGAACTATCAAGTTCAGGTATTTGGTTTGTTTAGCTGATCCCTTATTGCTTTCAGGAATGAAATATCACCAGCAATGATGCTGAAGAACTGTAATCTCTAAATAATATTTAATCTCTGCTTGCCAGCTCATCTTCCCACAGCTGCTGAAGAGGTTTAGAATATTAAGGAAATGCAAACGTTTTTCTGGAGCAAACCACTGTATTCTGCCTGCTACTGCAAGTGTTTGGCACTGGGATTCTTCTGTACTTCTTTAGTAAAAATTGTGGTTGCTTTTTTCCCCGATAAAGGTCATATTAGCTTTCAGAAAAGAGGGTGAACAAAGTCTGAGTTGCCAGGTTTTCTCCATTTTTCATGAAAAATGCAGAGAAATCTCAGTCACGAGGGGTTTTTACAGAGAAGAAAATAAACAGCAAACCTTGTGCTGAGTTATTTCTGAACAAGTGCTTTCTTTTTTCAGTAGTGATTCTTTAAACTAGAGCATACAGAGTATATTTAGATGTAAAGAGACATACTGTGGGGGAAGGCATTTTTCAAGTTTTGTTGAGAGACATTTTGAGATCACCTGGAGACTGGGATTTTCCCTAAATGAAACCGTTCTTACTGAGAGGGGATCTGAAGTGCTCTGAAAACCTGAGCTGTTGGCAAACCCCCTGCAGGGTCTGGAAGTGCATGTCTTGGCTGTCCCCAGGCCATAATGCTGGCCTGGTGATGCAGGTGCCTTTTCCCACTCTGGTATCTCTTCAGGGCTGGAGGAGGGTGTTTCATGCAGTCTTTGCCAATGCAAAATCTGCTGCTGCAGTGTAAGGTCACCTCCATGGGTCAGCTTTAAAGGCTACAAGATATCCCAAGTCTGTTCATCAGTGCACTTTTGGTGGGTTCTGCAGTTTTCAGGGCTGTATTTGGAGAGCTCATGTTGTGCTTGGCAGCAGGCTGGGCACTGCACTCTCTGTAAGCCTTTTCAGTCCAGTTCAGCTGGTTTTGGAAGTTAAAATACTGCTTCTGGTTACTGCTGAAGTTCCATCCCTGGCAGTACTGCTCGTAGTTTCACTTCAGCCATCTCATTCTTGCATCAGCTGGGGTAATGCGTTCAGCTATTTGGCTTTTAGAATCTTGCTAGATCCTTTATTTCTGTTCTCTGGTGATTTCCTTTCCAGCTTATCTGTGCTCTTCTGAGCACTCCAGCAGACGGTGTGCAAATGAGCAGGTGCTGCCTAGAATATTTGATGGAAGAAATGCAAGGGATATGTGCTGGAGCACAATGTAGCTTCAGTCAGAGGCATTTCCTTGCAAGGAGTGCTGAATGTGTTAGCATTTTCAGGCCTTTTTTGACCACTGTTCATATTGGAAAGCTCCTCTCAGTTTGCCCCACCCTTTTTGGGGAGACAAATCTGCAAGGAACAGTATCTTTCAGCTGCTTTACCCTCAGTATTTTGTTCCAGTTTGAGGGATGTTCATCAGTGTTTCCAGCAAGTTTAATGCTGAATAGAGTTCCCCAGCTTTAGTGGCAGGATTCAGAGTTCTTTGTGAATTATATTTAGTGCTGATGGAGGCTGCTTTGTCAGCTGTCTGTCGTTGCCTTGTAAAAACCAGCACTGCTCAAATAAATGCTTCTGGGAAAGAACCGTCTTTCTTTTATAGCTGTTTTAATGTGTTTGATTTGGAACATCCTTTGAGCTGTGGCCAGAGAACAAACTGGTTGCCAGCGTTGTGGTCCCATGGTGGAAGTACCTGTGCGCAGGCAAGCCAGGGCTGTGGGGGTCAGAGTGCACAGCTGAGGTGCTGTGAGCTTTACACAGGGTGTTTGGTACAGCTGTAGAAATTGCTCTTTGTGGAGCTGGTGTTTCTCCTAACCTTCCTTCTGAACTGCTGTTAAATACACTGGGGTTTAGAGTTTCAGTTTTCCTGCCTCTTTCCCTGTAGTTCAAGTTGTTAGTTCTATATTTTTGCACGCTGCAGAGAAATCATATTTTGGGGTCCTAAATAGTTCTCTTGTATTTGAGGCACAATGAGAATTGTGCAAAATGATTATGTTTCAAAATTAGGTAACTACTTTTGATATTTCTTTCATTGTCATACCATTCATCTCTGGAGTCAGGGGAGAAAGGAGCCAGCATTAAACATGGGGCAGTTGAAGGGATAGTGCAGACCATCGGCTCTGAGAGGTGTTGGGGTGGCTGGCTGCACATGCCTGTCTGGAAGAAAGCCAGAATGGCAGGCTTGGACAGCCTTGCTGCAATAGGAATGGTATTGGGATCTGTGAAGTGTTCTCCTAGCCTGAGAGCAAGCCCGCCAGCAACATGCTTTGCATATTTGATTGCTGTGCTGGCTAATACCAAACGTACCATCTAAGTCCACAATGTTTTTCACTGCTGCTAGCTGCTCTGCCTTTACTCTTACAGCACACCGAGTTCTCAGTAAAAAAGCAAGCAGTGTTTTGGGGTCTAAATTATGCCTGTGTGGTTCTCCCAGCTTGTATATGTTGGGCCACGTGGCAAGCTTCACAAACAAAACCCTCCTCACTGGTACTTGATGCAGCTGGCTTAAATCAAAGTTACAGAAAGTGGTTAGGAATGGTCCACCTGCCCTGGCTTTGCTGCCTGGGATCCAGATAGGTCAGCAAGGGAAAAGCAAGTTCAAAACCAACCATAAAACCCACCCCCAAAACTGATTTTAAAAAACTCCTACAACATTTTTCAGACAGTCTTTATTTGGAATGGTGTCATGTGCTTTCTTCCAGAGAAGACCAGGTCCTAAGAATTACATGGCATCAGGATCTTGGCTTTGAGTGGAAGGGCCATGTGCCTGACTTGCTAGTGAGCTAGGAATTGTTCTTGGATGGCTGAGTGAGAAGTAATTTGATGTGACCCATGGTGTGAGCCAGTCTGGTCTCTGGGGTGACAGGCTGTTCGGCTCGCCTCTGTGTCAGGTGATGTCATGGGAGCTGTTCGAAGTGGAGAGAAATAAGGCAGAGAGATGGCACACCGTTCATGCCCTGAGAGCAAGTTCAGCTTTGGGTACACCAAGAAGCCATCTGTTTTTCCTTGACTGCTTTCCTAGCTGGAGGCTTCCTAGTCCTGATTTCTTATGCTGAAGAGATCATAGTGACAGATAACCCGAGCAGAACTGAGCCTTCCTTACAAGCTCTTCTGACATGAGCCCGAAGTCCAGGTTCCTCTTGGCACAGTTTTTTCCTCTTGGTCGCTGATTTACAGACAAAGGGGAAGATCAGAATGTTTGAGGCAGAGTCTTTATCTCTAAAGATTTGCAGGCCTTGGGGACAGTGTGATGTGGCTGGGACTGTGCTGTCTCCCCAGGGTACCAGGTGGGGAACAGGAGTGTGCAGAGCACAGCGGGCTCTTGCTGTGGGCTGTTCAGCAATGGGAACAAAAAGCAGAATAGCACCAGGCATTTTGAAAGCAGTTGAGTGCAAGAGTACTTGGAGACTTGTGACTCCTGCTATCGAAAGGAAAATACTAAATACTAAACCAGACTTGACTGGTGCAGGACTTCCCTCTGAGTCTGCCTGCACTCCATGCCCTCGCTGGGCTGGGGAGGGGGGCTGCTGGGGCAGTGGTGGTTTGGAGAACAACGTTCTTGACGCAGTAGTGAAGGAGGATTTGCCGTCAGGCTGCTCCGGAGGGAGTGAGCAGGAGCAGGCAGCCTGTCAGAGGAGCTGGTCTCATTTGTTGCACGGCTGCGGAGAAGTTGGTGACGTGCGGGCTGTGACAGCCCCAGTTGCTGTGGAGATGTTACGGCTCCCAACCTGCTGCTGCTGCTGTGCTTGGGGGTGCTGCGCTCAGGGCTGAGACATGGATGCGGTGGAGGAGAGGACGGGGAAGAGAGTGAGGGTTATCCGGACAAGGCACTGCTGGGGGAAACGTGCCCTGAGGCACTGTCTTTAACCCTTTCATCTCGCTGACGGTGCCTGTTAGAGAGCTGGCTGCCACAGGGAGGATTCCCTTGGGTGTGTGCTGGAGGACTGGGTGCTGGCTTTGTTCTTGCAGCCGGCTGCAGCACTGTCAGCTCGGGAGGGGGATGCTGCTGCAAACCAGGCCAGATGTGCTGCTCCGTGCCTTGAGGCACATTGGACATAGCAGGAAGCCTTTGGCTCTGATGGTCCTTCTTATCTGCTAGCGACTTCATGCAGCTCCTGCTAGTCCTGGAGGGCTCGGGGGCAGATGGGAACGGCTTGGGGCAGGCAGGGAGTGTTCTGTAGCATGCCTGGAATAGCCAATCCCGGTGATCAGCCTGCTGTGTGACAGGCACTGCTGTCTGGGGCAGGGGGCCAGCCAGAAGGCAGGTTGCATAAGGAAGGCATGCAAGGGTGAGCCAGGGAGTGGAGGGCTGCTGGGTTCGTTCCAGCTGCGAAGGTCTCTCCTCTTCGTCCCCCACCCCTTGATTTGTTTTTTTGCATTCTTCCTCCCAGAGTCTCCTTTTGGTTTAGGGTGTGATTCATTTGCTCATTTGTGTATATGTTTCTTTGCCAATGTGTGAGGCGTGTAGTGGGAGCTGCCCTCCACCCTGGCTGGCTCGCGTAAACTCAGTGGGTTGTGCCTTTGCTTTGTCGCTGACTAGCTGAGAAATGAAGCCCTAGCTACAGAAATGGCTTGACCAGCCCACATCCTAAAGGCTCTCTCTCCCTGAGTGTTTTGACTGCTCTCATTAGGTGCTCAAATGGGAGATTGGCGTTTCAGCTCTGCTGTGAGGCTTTCTGGGGCTCTACTGCAGTCCATGGGTGTCTCCTGCAAGCTTGTTAGACCCACAGCTACCGCAGGCCTTTGGTCAGATGGATGTGGCTGTGCCTGCTCTGCCTCCGTTTCATTTCTTGTTGATACCTCTGGCTGTTCAAGCTACTGCTGAATTAATACAGTAAATATCAAATGTATTTGTGTTATCTGTAATATAGAAAATGTAATCCTGATGTCTGTCAAAGGAGCCTTAACCATGAATCAGCTGACTTTATTCTTTAAAGCTAATAAAGCACCTTCCTACTGCTTCAAAACTTTGAAAACATTGATCAGATCTAATTCACCAGTACCACAGGCACTTTCACTGATGCTCATTTTGGTATCAGGATGCAGTGCAGTCCTGTTGTTCTGGATGCTGGGATTGGAAGAGGCAAACCAGGAGAGGTGTATTTAACTACATTTGTGCCCGTGCCTGGCTTTGCAGGCAGCACGGTGTGGACACATAGGTGAGTTCACCTGACTCCTTCGTACTCCATAGCCTGTCTGAGAAACAGACTTAATCCCTGCTTTGTCGGTGATTGGGTTTTTTCTCTCCTTTAAGAGTCACCCTATAAAGGGATTTGAAATCATCAGAGTGAAGAGTAATCATCAGATTGAAATCATCAGATTGAAGAAACCAATGTATAAGCATGTGTGTGGGAACTGAGATCCAACAGATGTGTGAAGAGCTACCCCTGCTCTTGCTGAGATGATTTCTTAAAGGGAGAGAGAGCTGCTGTTGCTCAGTAGCACAGTTCAGAGCATGTACCAGGAGGTGAGCAGCTGGAGTCAGACAGGCTGAGTTCCTGCAGGTGTGACTTGGAATACATCACGTCTTGGCCAGGTAGTCAGACCATGGTGTGTGATACAACTGCCGGCAGCTGCCACAAGAAATTTTGCTTGGCTGCCTGAAGAGTGTGTGGAGCTGTGGAGGTTTAGCTTTAACACCTGTGCATTTCACCAGCATTGCTCTGTCTTGGTAGTGCCCTTTCCTTCCCAGATTACTGAAGCACTAGGAAATGAAAAGTACCAATGGAATATGTAAACTCTGCTTTGTGAGTCAGGGTTATTTGGCTTGCAGGGATCCTCATCCCTTTGTGCCCTTGGTGAGTCCCCTAGAGCCAGCCAGCAATGTCTTGACCTACTGGAGGAAGACATCTCTCAGCATTTTCCAACTGATATGTTGGATTAGAGTATCTAAATTGGGATGTGTTTTACTACTTAGCCATATTAACTTTAAGTAGTAAATGTGCCCCTGTAGAGTTCTAGGATCTTGTAAAAATTGTGCAGATTTGCAAAATTTTAACACTCCCACTGCCTTTTGCTTGCTCAGTTTGGAGTAGGCATATCTGTAATATATTTTAAGTGAGCAGGACAGTATTTTGGCTATAAAAGGATAGTGTCTGGCTGTACAAGGCTGTGTGTCCTTGTGAGGTCCTGGGCAGAGCCTGTTGCATAAAATAAGCTGCCATCCTCCTCCCTTGCTGAACAAGACCTGCTTGCTCCAGCATTTCTATGGATCTTAGTCTCCAGAATCTTAAGAGCTTAATTCTCTGTATTAATGTTGGGAAGAGGATTTCAAGATCCTTGAGAACAAGAACAATGAAAATATTGGCTCTGCAATTGTTTCCTGGCTGCTTAAACCTTACTTGAATGGATCTATAGCCAGAACAGCTGATAAAGGTCAGCTTAGTGGGAAATGTGAATGAAGGACTATTAGGTTTCTTTGCAGGTTACTCAGGTTATGTTTCTGGCATGACAGAAACTGGGGCGCTTGACTTCTGCCTCCTCTTTTAATTTTACCTTGCCTTGGAGCTTCCCTGATAATGCGACCAAGATTAGATCGCTTTGAAGGAGTTGTCTCATTAAGCTTTGGAAAGTGAAGAAGCATCTTTCTGAGGCTCCTACTGCTGCCCTTGACCAGAGGCCCAAATCTGATGTATCAGTGGCATCAGAGGACAGTACTTCTGCCCTGCTTTCTCCCCAAGCTAGCTCCTAGGCCAATGCAGAGCCCTGCCTTTGGCATGTAAGTGCAGCAACAAGTTTATCCATGTGTTGTTCTTTGCTTCCTGAGGAGGCATAAGAAGCTGCTGGTGCAGCCGGCTCTTGGTGAGCTGCAGCCATTCATACCTTCCTCAACCAGCTGTCTCCCAGAAATGCTGTGCAGGACTCCTGGCTCCAGCCTCTGCTGCACAGACACCCCCGGAGCTATGTGCAGAATGGCTCTGTTTGTCTGGGCAAGTGTGTGTAGGTGGGTGTCTCCCTCCACTTCTCCTTCGAGTGCCTTGCGGTTTATTTTGGGCCTGATGTGGGTGTAAAGTGTCAGCTCGGAGCAAAACACTCAACGTGGACGTTGAAAGCACTGGGGCAGGAGTCTGCTTGCTGTCCTGAAATGCTGAAATAGCTTGGATGAGGTGAAACTGTCCAGTGGCCAAACAGAAACCAATTCCTTCCTTATAGGCATCAGCTGATTGAGGTTTTCAGACCTCAGAGGAGAGTGCTCCTGGAATGAAACACTTTCTCTAGGAACAGTTCTTCATGGCTCTTAAGATGGACAAAGGGTAGCTGTGTGCTACAGATTCCTGCCTCAGCTCCCATCTTGTACTTGGAGTCCCCTATAACTGTGGATGCATCCTGTTATTATTCTCTACTTCTATGGGGTTTAATTAAAATGCAGGTCTTTAATTTTTAATTTTTCTTTCCTGTTGATTCGACTGTCTCTGCATGAACGAGGTCTTGGTGCAATTACTGTGCTCCCTGTGGAGAAACAGACATTTAATTCGGCAAGGCAGACTCTTTCTTGGAGGGGGTTTATTTTCCTGATCTTCCTACTCAGAGGGATGCAAAAGCAAATCATCCAGTGAGTAAAGAATGCGACACTTTATTTGGTTGTTCTGGACACCTTTGCTGCATCTCAGTTACCAAAATGTTATGTTCTTTGCAGAGAGCTGCCTCCTTAAGCAAAGGACTTGTGATGAAGCTACTTAGCACAACTTGCATTAGCAAGGCGAGTTGAAACCATTGGGTCAGGTCCAGGTTTCCTCTTTAAAACTCTGTTCTTGCAGCAGTGGTGTAAAAAGATGGAGTTTTATTGTAGCATTAAGCTGTCTCATGATTTGTTAACCTGACAACAGGATCAGGCAAACACCTTGTACCTGCTTGCAGTGGGGGCACATGAGTGACCAGAGGGGACAGAGGCTCCTGCTGCTGTTTGGGACCCAGCTGAGCTCCTAGCTGGGAGATCAGCTATGACCCTTCAATAAGGGGTGGAAATATTGGCTCCCAGATTTCCATTGTCCTTATTTAATACTGCTTCAGCTAACTTAGTGCTTTTGTTAACTTAACTTCCCTTGTACAACTGTAGGCCACTGCTGAAACATGCAAAGACAGGATTGCTCTGCACCTCCTGTATTTCAGTCCCAGGCTTTCAAAATACTTCAGGCTCCTTCAGCTCCAGACTTGAGGCTTCCTCAGTTCGCCTTGTGTGTGCTAAGTTATTTTCTCTGTGTTCACAGAGATCATAGCTAAATGTATTAGAAGCTTCCAAATGTAGTCTTGTTCTTTTTTCACATCTTTCCAGGTCCACCTGTGTCTGTTCTGTTTTACTTACTGGTGTTAAACCTAACAGGCTTATTCATAGAAGTGGCTTGTGAGACTGGTGCCTGTTCTGACCCCTGAGACGTGATGGAAGTACAGTGAAACCTTGGCAAAAGATGAGTGCATGGCAGGAAGTGCTGCTGTTATCAGAGGCAGTTATGGCACACAAATCCTTGCTGCACTGTGTGCGTGAGTAGTTCAGGATCCTCATGCTGGTGGCAGGGACACACTTGGCATATGCCTTTTCATCATGATTTGAGTAAGATATGGCCCCTTTCTGCCACATATTCTGAAGATTGATTTCTAAGCTGCCAACTTAGACTGAAATAGTGAGTTGAGGATAAGAGTGATTTGATGGGATTTAAACTGATTTTTATCCATCCCCCACACACCCTGCCCCCCGCCAATGGAGAGGATAAACATTTCATTGTTTTTTGTGTGAAGTGCCTTTTAGTACCAGCAGCCCAGCAATGGGGGATAAAGAAAGCAGATGTGTCCCATGTCTTTTTTAACTGCTTTTGTTTTTCTGATCACTGTAAAGAAGGCTTTTAATTTTTTTTAATTTTTTTTCCCCAAGCAGCAAGTGCTCCACAGGGTTTGATCAAAGCTCATAAATGATGAATTGAAGGAATGCCCGGCGGAGAACAGAACGCGCTCCTTGTGCTCTGCTCTGTGTGCTGAGAACACCATTGTATCTTCCCGTACCTTTTCCATCCACGAGCTCAGGGCTGGAGAGAGAAGGTCTTTGTTCCTTGCCTGTCAGCTGAGACAATGCCAGTGTGTTGTCCTACCTCTGCTCTCAGCACCTGACAGGCCAGAGCTCTGTGGGTTTTGGCAAGCTGAGCACAATTGTCCTCCAGCTACAGCATTACAAAGAAAACAAACGGCTTCACAGCCTCCTTCCTCCAGATCCTGGCCTGGCTGCTTCACAGCAGCAGCCACGTGTGTCTGTGCTTGCTGTTTTATTCAGGATGCAGAGGAAAAGCCAATACCCTCTCCTATGCACCAGGCTGAGGGATGCAGCTTCACCTGACTCCCAGTGCTCACAGCTGCTAGTGGGGGGACAGAGGCCCAGGCAGGCCCGATTGTTCCAGGTTTTCTTTGTAGTTTCTGCAGCATCTCTGGCTGTGCTGTCTTGTGATGCAAAGCTCTGCAAAGGAGAGAGCTTGTAGTTCTCTATTCCTGTAGGTTTTTGGGGGTTTTAGCAGGAACCAGTGCTTTCCAAATGATGAGGGAGAACAGATGGCATGGGCTGGGGTGGAGAAGAGGCTGGCAAGGACATGTTTGGAGAGGTGCTGGAGTGCAAACCATAAGAGCTCAGACTGGCTCTTCACTGTTGCTGGCCCTGTGTGAGAGACCAGAGTTGAGGCAGAGCCACGGGTGTTTCAGGATGAGACAGGCAGTACTTTCTTCAATATCTGCCATCACTCCTGTTGGGAAGAGCCTTTAGCTGCATCTCTCCTGCTGTTTTGCACCCAGGCTGATCCTGTCTACCTTCAGGCATTGCAGCAAAGCAGCGTTTCAGCTTCCCACCACAGTGGAAAAGGTGGTGGAGGTGCAAGTCACCCTTGCAGTGCTGAATTGTTGGGCACTTGGCACCAGTGTGAAATACTGTAGTTCAAGTGCAGGTTTCAGTTAGTGGCACTTGTGCTAGTGCTGCTTGGGCATGCACCAAAATCCAGCATCAGCTCCTCTTTCCTTCCCATCTACTGCTGGACTTCAGCCCTTCATGAACAGCCCTGATATTACACTTGATCTCGGGGTGGGTTTGAGAAGAGCAGTGCTGATGTCTGCTAACATTCCATGTCGGAGGCCAGAGATGCCCATGCCATGGAGTAAGGACCTGACACAAAGGCAGCGCTGGCTCCTGGCCAGTGTGACAGATGATGTCTAGTCACTGCAGCCCGCCCAGCAACTTTCTCTGGCCTCTCCTATCCTCAAACTGAGCTGTCTTGGCTTCAGGTTTATCTTTCCCTGAAGTTTGTTTATGGGTATGCCTTCTGAATTCCCCCAGCTGGTGGTAACTTCTGTGAAACTGTGACAGTGCCAATGCCATGGTCCCATTACCCAGAGCCTTAACTCAGCTGCAGAGGCTGAATTTCATCTGCTCCCAAGCTCCCTGTGCTGGAAGGCAGAAGTGCAAACAGCTTTAACCAGAACAATGTAGCATTGCCTGGGTGAAGAATGTGATTTACTTGCATATGTGTGGCATGTGAACACCAGGGCCAGAGGGCACCACTTGAGTCCTCTCCTTCTTTCTTTTCCCTTTTTTCCCCCCCTTTTCCATTAGAGACGCCTGAGCCACTTGCTAGCACTTTTGTTTGGGGGTGAGGAGAAGAATGTGTGGGTTGACAAGAGGAGGTGGGGGCGAGATCTTTGGGAGCCAGGAGTCTGAAACTGAAAAAGCCAACAATCTAGGAAAGCCTTGTAGACAAGTTTAAAATTAGATTGACCCCGTGCTTTCATATTGCTGGAATTTAATTCCTCTGACCCTGAAGCTTTTGGTCTGACTCAGAGCAAGGGTTCCCAGGCTGTGGTCGGTAGAAGCCAGTGCTGTTTGGGGCTCTCATGTGGCCATGGGTCTGTACCAGATACAGATGTACCTCCTGTCCACCTCCTTGTATTTATGAAAAGTTGGAAAAATTCAGTCTGAGAAGCCAGGGAGGCCTCATATATTTCTCCTGTCTTTGTCTGTATCAGCGTGTGGCTTGTGTCTGGAGCCTGTTCACCCTCAAACTGGGATACTGCTGTGTATAAAAGCTGTTGAGAGTTTTTTCTTTTTCAGGCATGATTGTAACTGTTTCTCTTCTGTTCCTGTTTGCAGGTTGTGCAGCTTGACATTAAAGAAACTGGTAGTCTTAAAGGAATTGGATAAGGAGCTTATTTCTGGGGTCATTGCTGTCAAAATGCAGGTAATTGCTGATCAGTTCTAAGAATTGTGTTGTTTGACTAAAAATGCTGGCAGGTGCCCAAGCTGAGCTTTACCTCCACATAAGGATCCGTTGCATCCACAGACTGCTTCCCAAGTCCATCAGGGCATTCTGGATCTGTGCAGACTCTTTTCTGACCCTTCTCCCACCTTCCTACCTCATTTCACTGCTGTAGGCAAAGAATATTGTTCACTGATGGCTCAGCATGAGCTTATCTGCATGTAAAAATGCTCTTTACAGATCATGTGTCACCTTTTCTTCCTGAGCTGGCACTAAACCCAAGCCTGGTTCTCTATTTAACACACTGGGGCTGAACATCTTGGTAACTGGGTCTTGGTTTGGGGGGTCTGGAGTCTGGGCCTTCCTCTGCTGGTGCGCAGCTCTGTTCTCGAGTCTGTCGCCAAGCTTGTCAGTGGATTTCTAGGGTGCCTGTAGAGACTAATTGCTTCTCCTAAAATACAGTTGTCATCCTAGGTAAATAACCCACTTCACAGCAGATGTTTGTGCCATTTAATTAGGTGCCTCCATGTAGGTCACACTGCCTGGGGGCGGGCTGGGAAGGAAGGGGACTGGGTTCCACAGTGCGTCACAGCATCGGTTCGGCTCACGTGCTCCCATCACTGCAAATGCTAGAGTGCTTAACGAGTAAAAGCCTAGCAGACCTATAAGTAGAACATTAACTGTGCTGAAAAGCTGCTGCTTTTCAAATAAAGAGCTAGGCAAACCCCTGCAGAGAGCTGGTTGTGTCAAAGAACACAAAGTCTGGTTTGGAAGGTGAAATGAGGAAGGGTCTGTGGTGAAAAAACACATAGCTGAGGGTTTAATTGGTATCTCTCATCTCTGAGTCGTCCAGCTGGGGTAAAAATGTGTCCCTCTGTGTTGGAGGGGGTTCATGCACCCACAGCAGAAAGCCAGGGAATTGCTTCACACACTTGGATTTGTGGGAACCTCAGAAGAAGCACTGCTGTGGGTTTCCAGGCTGTCAGATACTGCTTATCAAGGCTGAAAGCTTTCCATATGTTTGTACTCCTAGATGATGCATGCATCACTGTAAGCACCTGAGGCTTGTCAGTGAATGATCTATGCCCAGAGAGTGCCAGACTTGGGTTGAAGAATTCAGTTGCTTTTATTAGAGCAAAGCCTTCTTTTCCTGTCCAGATTACTGCTGACTGCTTACACTTTCTATAGGTGAAACCTTGCCCAGACCCACAAATCCAAAGGGAATTTTAACACGTGGGAGTTTTATATCCCATTTTGTGTACGTGTTGTGGTCTGCCTTGCTGCTGTAATTCAGACACTGGGACCTGAGCAGTCCTCTCTACACCAGGGCCTATTCCCGAGGAACTGAAAGGCAGAAGGACTTGCCTTGTTCGGGACATGCATCTGCCAAGACTCAGGCTGCAACTTGCATCACCAGGCTATCCTTATTTTACCCTGTCCAGTTAACCAAGAGGTGACAGTGGTTGGAATGACCATTGTCCCAAAGAATGCCTCACCTTGGGTGTCCCTTGTGCTGGCTCTACACCCATATTTCTTTGGGATGTGCTGTTTAACAGTGGGTCAGTTGCACTGCAGCTGTCAGACACAGCCAGGTTCAAAGCCCTGCTATTAAAAGTTTCTTTAGAGCTTGCAGGTTATGATGCTGACAAGCTCTTTCAGGGATGCTTCCTTTGCCAGCACTCAGGTTTCTGACATGGCTATTGTTTGAGGCTGGTGGTACTGGATCATCAAATATATGATCGCTGTCAGATGACTGCCTTTGTGTGGGGAATTGCACGAGAGGTGTCAGACACCAGAGTCCTTCCAGAGGGGATGACTGAATTCAGACCTAATGAGAGCATCTTACCTGCATCTCCCATGTCTCCTTGCAGCCTCCTGAGCAGTGATGTTCAAAGAGTTGTCAGCTGTGTTTCCAGAGCCGTTGCTCTGTTTATCTGCTGCGGTCTTTTAAAAGCAACTATATTTGGTCTTTCATTAGATTTTGGTTGCGTAACCAGTAAAGCAAGATTGCTGCTATTAGGAGCTTTGCACAAATGGAGCAGCTGCTGCTGTTGCCAGCGGCCAGGCTGGCTGTGCTTCACTTGCACGTGTGCTGCTTGTCCTGGGGGCAGCCCTTGGGTGCCTGGCTGTGCTCTGTTGTCTGATCTGCTGGAGCTCAGGCACCTCAGCATTTCCAGAGACGAGCTGAGGCACCGCTGCAGAACAAGGCATTTGCTCTGGCTGCCTGAACCATCGTTTGGGGAGAATGGGATATAAACAAGGCTCTGCTGCTGTGTCATCTCGTGATGCCCTTTGATGCTGATAGGGGCACACCACATTTCCCTTTGGATGTAGCTTGGAGGTGTTTACCCCCCCAGTCTGTCTCTGATTTCCCAGATGCTGCTTTTTTGAGAGCTACAGTTCTGTGCTTCTGGGAGATCAGCCCGTCTGGACAAAGCCAGATCTGCAGTCTCAGCAGAACATCGAGCCAGAGACCTCTGAAACTTGCCACTGTGTTTGAACAATGCAGAAGGGTTTGCTAGGCAGCAGTCTGTCATGTTTTCCTGCTAGTTTTCCTTCAAACATTCCCTGAAATGAAACGCTCACACAGTAAATAGCCTGCTAACTCTGTTAGCATAAGGCAGCCCACACACAGGGTTGATTTGGAGTTGCCCTGTGATACATTAAATCTCCAGACTCCACTGAGATGCTTAGTGAATTTTTTCTTTAATATCCCCAGCTACTGGCAATTGTTTAAACAGGTTAAAGTCCCCATTTTCCCCAGGGAGGGGTGTGTGCACAAAGAGAAAAGCCCAGTCTGTCATGGCTAATGCCAGAGATTTAAGCATGATGCTGCAGCCTCCAGACCCAGGAGATGAAGAGCCTTGTACCTATTGGCTGAAGTGAAAATACGAGACTTCAACTCCAGGGGTGGGGGTTGACTCACAGCTTTTCAGTGCTGGGATTTGGCAGAACAAAAGCTGCATTGTTGCAGTTAGGGACAGTAAATATGCCCAAATCTTTATTAGTCAAATATCTCCCTTTCATCTCATTAATATTTCACAGAAGTACAAGGTCAGAGCCATCCGTTCACTTCTCTGTGGTAGTCCCTGACAACGTTTCCTGGTTTGCACTAAATAGGGCTGGGATGGGATGTAAGGGCTGCCCTCGGGGGAATTCACCCGCTGGACTTTGTTTCCCTGCAGGGCTCCAAGCGCATCCTGCGGTCTCACGAGATTGTATTGCCCCCGAGTGGACATGTGGAGACGGAGCTGGCGCTGACCTTCTCGCTGCAGGTAGGCTAGACTGTGGGAGCTTGCTGGGCTTTGCAGGGAGCAGGGAAGTGTGCTGGGTCCGAGGTGAAGATCCTCTGCATGTCCTCGTGTGCAGCAACACAACTTGTCTGAATTGCCTCTCAGCACTGGAGCGGGGCGCTGGTTCACAGCGTTCCTTCCACGGTGCCTCCTGGAACATGAAGACTTTGCAGTCTGTCCTCTTCAAGTTATGGCTGTGGCAGGAACTGAAGCAGAGCAAGTTGGCTCTTTTTTGCCTTTTGTTGCCTTCTTTATGAATAGGCAGTGGAGGATGGCAGCCATGGGGGTGCTGTGGAGTGTCAGGCTGACAGAAGCCAGTAGTAGGAATGAGTCAGGTGAGCCTCTGATTTGGAGTTGCTGAGGGAGGCACCATTTGGGGAAGCAGGAGCAATGTGCTTATGGTTACTCCTGGCTCTAGAGTCACAGGAATAGCTGTGAATTGGAACAACTGCATTATTTGGTTCCTCTTTTCTTCTAAGCCTGCTGCCCTGATGCTACCTCCTGAGCAGGGAAATAAAGTAAATAAGGGCTGGCTTGCTGAAAGTGAGAGAGAGGATCCTGCATGCACAGAGCAGAGCCAGACAGACACTCAGAAGCATTCATATCTGGATTATCTTTGTTTTGTGACTGTTGGTTAGATCTTGACTTCATAACTTTAATCTGGTAAGGAGAAAGGCTCAAGTGATGATGTGAGACTGGTTGTTACTCAGAGCTGTGCAGAGCTGAAGCAGGTAAGATTTCATTGCAGACAGATGATAACCCTGCAGCTGCCCAAGCAGATGGCTGATGCTTTTACTTCAGTCCTGATGCACCTTACAGACTGGGTTAACTGCAGCACTGCATCCCCTCTTGTGTGAACAGGAATAATCAAGGTGCATGCCAGGAATAGGTACACCTTGATCCTGTGGCTGCAGCTTTCCCACGGTTGGGAGCAGAGCTGTAAGACGAGCCAGGTCTCCCTCTGCCAGTCCTGTGTCAGCAAGGAGCAAGTCTGCAGGTCTTTTTGGAATTAATCGAGAATATGGTATTTTGGGTTTTTTTCTGGGGCTCAGAGCAATGCTGCAGCAAGATGCAGAGCACTGCCTTTAACTCAGTTTCTCCTGACGGGGCTGAAAATTGAGCCAGAACAGGGGAGAGGAGTGTCTGTGACACTAAGCCTTCAGCAGAAGTGAGTGAGCTTAAAGCAGAGATGTGCTGCTGGTCTCTGACTGCAGGGAGGGTTGGTGGTCTTGGATGCAGTAAGGCCTGGGAAGCATTTCTGAAATGGCACGACTGGATTTTTATAGGAACTTTTACTGCTACTTAATTGGACAATGGCTGAAAGCTACTTCTAGCTAACAACTGTAGCTTATTTCAGATACAATCTGAATTTAGTGCCTGGGATGTATTTGTGAGTGGTGGTGGGCTACAAAGTGAAAGCCTGTGGGTGTCACAGAAGAAGGTTTTGTTGTCTTGCAGCAGTCAGTGTCCCCATATTGCACTGTCAGCTCTTGACACAGTATGCTTTGCTTTGTGCTACCTGCCTGGATTTGCAGCCCCTTGTACCTTCAGTCATTGCCTGCTGAGCTCCTCCTGGGTGACATTCCTGTCCTTTGCACGGAGTGTTTCCTTGTCAGAGCTGAGCTGGAGGTGTTGTGCTGGCTGGTGTAACAGTGAGCAGCCCCTCGCGTCTGGCAGGCCTCTGCTCAGACTGAAGGGAGGAGTTCCCTGCTGCTCTGTGACACAGCTGAGTAAGACTGGACTTAGTGGTGTGTCCAGTTCTGCTTCACCTTCTAGGTAGGGCTAGGCCAGCACAGCCCTTCTGGCAGGTGAGCTACCATCACCCTGACTGCTGGAGTGTCTGCTGCTCCTCCCCAGACATCCCAAGCACAACATCGCAGCTCTCTGGCATTAGTTAAGAGCTCTGCACTTAACTCCTGTCTTTTATCTAATAAACCTTTCCAGATGGGAGAGATTACATCACTGGGGCTTCAGAAAAAGTCTTACCCTGACTCTCACTGTTCTGGTGTGTGTTTTCTCACCCCTCAGTGGTGCCTTGAGGTGTTTGGTGCTCCCTCTAAAAGTTTTCAAATGTTTTGAGCCAAACTGTTTTCCTCTCCAATCTCTGTCATGGGCTGAGAATTACTTAAATGTTGAAGCAATTCTGTAGACTTGATAAGTCATGGCTGGTGTTAAAAAAGCTGGACTGTGCTATGCAAATAGCTCATCTTTTCTTCTGGAGGGCCTTGCTTTTAATGGAGGAGCTGAGTGGCCTGAGTCTTTCTGTACCTTTCTGTTACCACGGCCAGGCAGTACACCTGAGAAAAACAGAAACTTGTACATGTATGGACTTAAGCTGTTCAGTTTAAGCCCAGAAAACTGGACACATTCAACTTGAGCTGGCCTGGGACCAAGCGTGACTTGGGACTTCAGTTCTAGGTTTGTACATAAGCAGCCTTGATGTGGCCCAAATGCTTTGAACTGAGAGCAAGGAGTCCCTCTTCCCTGCTGCCCTTCCAACATATAGAAAGGCCCCAGAAGCAAGGAGATGGTAAATTTGAATGTGAAAGGTGCCTCTGGGTTTTTGAGCCCCTCCAACACCTTCTCTCTAATAACTTTCTTCCATCCTTCTTTAGGGATGTTGCACATCTGTAGAGTCACAGGCTCTGTGTGTTTTAGTTGCGTGGACTGTTGTTCCTCTCCTGTGCAACGCCTCTTCCTTGGGCAATGAGCAGTAGATTTTGCCCTTGCAGAGTAATCAGCTAATTAGTATTCTTCTTGTTTGTGTGGCCACTGCTCCCAGCTCCCTGCAGAGCAGTCAGGCTTGCTCTGGACTGCAAATTAATATCTCAGGGGTTTCTGGTGGTGTTTGGTATTTGTATTTGTCGAGTGTTTTGATGGGCAGGAAGTTAATTTTCATAATGTCCCAAGGTAAAAAAGAAAGTAGTTCTTGCCTGCAAGAGAAGCATCCTTCACTTGGGAATGTCTTCTTTGAGATCCTGGCAATTAGGTTCTCCTGTCTGCTGGTTATTTAGTACTATGTATGTTTTATATTGGGAGCATGGGTTCCAGACTCCTCTCTTCTCAGGATGAGACTGGTCAGGTTGCTGCTTTATGTTTTCTTTTCTTCCTTTGCATGGCCTCTCCCTTGTGGTTATGGTTAGCCCTACTCATTCCCTAATAGTCTCTGCTTCAATTCACAGCCTTGTGTTCCTTTTGGGGGGAGATCTATAAATCAATGTATTTTGTTGTATAGAACATGTCTTGGAAGGGTTTATGTCTTTGCAACATAACCTGGCAGTAGGACAGTTTTTTTCCTTGACTTAATTACTTAAAATACAACCCCTTGAGAAGTGTCCTTGTGCTGGAGGGAAGGCAGTGTCCTGCCAGGAGTGTGGGGTCTGTGGCTGTCCCTGTCACCACCCACTGTTTGTGCAGGGCAGCCCATACCCCAGGCAGCACCTCAGGCTCCAGTTCTGGGCAGCCTCTGTTCAGCTGTTGGGGAAAGTGTCTCCTAGAGGCTGCTTATCTCCCTGGAACTAGCCCTTCCCAAACTGAGCAGCTTCTCTGTGTGCCTGGATTGCGTTTCTGGAGTGCTTGTCTGAGCTGTTTGGGCAGAGCTGAAGTCTTCCGTGGGATAATGAAGGATTGCCCAGTGAGTGTAAGTGAGGTGTAGGCACTCAGAGAAGCCCTGGGGTTATTCCTGAGGAGTGGAGGTTATCCGTGAAGCTTGGGAGATACTGTCATGAAACAAAATGAACTTTTCCATTGTGTTGCCCACCTCAGTACCCTCACTTCTTGAAGAGAGAAGGCAACAAGCTCCAGATCATGCTGCAGCGGCGGAAGCGCTACAAGAACAGAACCATTTTAGGCTACAAGACCCTGGCTGTGGGGTGCATCAACATGGCTGAGGTGAGCTGCTCTTCACATGGTCTGCTGACACACGTGGACATTCTCCCTTCTCTTCAAACCCATTGTTGTCACTTTCCTCATTGAGAACTACCTGGCAGCGTTTCAAAAAGCTGTCTTAATAGCTGTAATCAATATTCACAGGGCAATATTTTAACCAGATTTTATTACTGAGTAATAATACTGAGCGTTTTCTGCCTCATATCTTAATAGCTAAAGCTTTCACAAGGATAGCTTATGACCTTTTGAGGGTTTTGTTATTGTTTTGTGGCTTTATTAGAGTTAGGGGGTCCAGATCAAAAGTGCAGAACAAGAGAGAGTCACTTGGGCAAGCCTTCCAACCCTGAGAAATGGTAAAGTTAAAGCAAGGTTTGCTGTGCTTCTCAGTGCCACAGTATGAGAATTCAGTATTAAGCAATTTCTCTCATTTTGCTTGAAAAACCCTTTGCCATTGTTACTTCATGGCTGTTGGTAATTTAGGTGGAGCTCTATTCACGAGAAGTAAATGATAAAATTAATGCTGGAGTCAAGTATGGATAAATTATTCACTAAGGCTTGCTGAATGGCATAGCTCCATGCTTTGTTATTTCATGCCCTGTTTAATCTCTGCTGTTTCAGTTTCTGAGTGTTTAGAAATGGGCTTAGCAGTAACAAGTTCATCTTAACACCAAATTTTTAATCAGTCTGCATTCTGTCAACAAATGACATCCAAAATAAGCTAGTGTTATGCTGTGGTGAGTTATTACTATATTAAATAATTCACTCTAAAGACTACTTCTCTTGTGTGAGTTCAGCTTCCCTGAGTCTTGCAGTGAATGGTGAACTCCTTATTTGAATTGGCCAAATGCGTGGTGTTGCAGCTAACATTTTTCCTGTACTGTTTGATTTGTTGGACAACTAGAAGGTAAATACTGCTGTAAGGCAGAAAACATGTGGGCCCATTAATTACAGTCATCGGTGAACTTCTGAGTGTTGGGCATTTGCTGCTGCTACATGTGGTTTTTCTTACGTCTGTTTGTAATGTCAGCTGACTGGGGTTAGAAGGTCAAAAATGTTCAAAGGTTCACCATGTTAGGAAACAGTTGCTCTCCAGCTCATCTGGAATATTTAAGAAATTGAAGTCTCAGGAAAACAAATTTTACAAGTGCCCCCCCCCACCCTTTGCAGTTTGTAGGATGATGACCCCTAAACTGCACTGACTCATATCTTTAAAAAAATATAAAGAGTTCTCTTAGCTTGAAACAAAGCAGTGAATTGGAGTTGAGAGTGAGCAGTTTCAGAGCAGAGGGACATATGTTCCTCATCAGCTCGGGTCTGTTTAGGTCCATGTGAGGAGCTGACAAAGCAGCCTGGTGTGTGTTGGAAAGCTGATGTGCAGGTGTGGGGATGTGCTTGCTTACTCCGGTGGGGCAAGAGAAGAACACAAGATTCTGGGGAGAAACCTGAGCTGTGAGTGGCAAAGGAAGGGGAAACCTGCACCAAGATGTCCCCCTGCTTCCACCATTGACTTGTTTTTCATGACCTGCTGCTTCATTATCCCAGGGTGGTGGCCAGTTCCTCTGAGATTCATGTGTTAGCTCTCTGGAGCAGGGATATTTTGCTTTAGAAAGCTCTTTACATCTGTATCTCACCAAGAATTTTTGCTTTTGCTTTTTTTGCTGGGCTTCAAGACAAAACCAAGTTCATTAATTAGGTGTGCAGAAGGTAGGTAACTTGATAATTCAAAGTAGTGGTGCTGGGGAAGCAGATACATAGTAATGAGGTAGTCAAGTACTCTGCTTCAAGGATGAGCTAATCAACTGTTAAACTCAGAATGTTTTTTTCTTTCCTTCCATCACTTCCATTAGTAGTCAGATAAAATCTCAACTAGCCTTGTGTATTGCCTGCAAGTGGCTCCTGTGGTTACAAGGTCTTGGAAATGTAGAGTAACTCTATTAACATAAATAACTCTTATATCTATTAACATAAATAACTCTTGTAGTATGCAAATGATGCAAGTTTAAATACATTTAAATGCAGATTTGTACTGCTTAATTTCTGTCCCAGGTCATGCAGCACCCTACAGAAGGTGGCCAGGTTCTGAGCCTTTTCAGCAACATCAAAGAGGCTCCAGTGAAGGTGGCAGAAATCTGGATCTTCTCCTTGTCAAGTCAGCCAATCGACCATGAAGACAGCACTATGCAGGCCAGCCAGAAAATCAAGTCTACAGGTAAGAGTCCAACCACATTCTCTGAGGACCAGTGTCTTCCTGAGCTAGCTGGAGTTAAACCCTACCTGGGCTTGGATGCTTCCTGGGACAAAGGAGGACTGGTTTGCACAAGCTGCTGTGTTTATAACTGATCAGTGCAAAGAAAACCCACTTTGCAAATGTATTGCTGTGTAAGCAGGGAGTGTGACAGCAGTGGGGGATTGAATTGTCAGAGCTTCTCCTGCATGCCACACCACACCACACCACACGTGAACCATCCAGTGAGGGTTGGCTGTGTTCTCTCCAGAGCACTCCCAGCATTACTGGTGGATGTGTTGAGAATCTGTAGCTTCTCACCGGGCTATCAATGTTGTATTCAGGAGATTCACATTTAAGCTACTCTTCCATCTTCTTTTTCCTTTGCCTGTTCTACAATAAATTTCATTAACTTTAGATGAGACCTGCAAACCTGCAACATGGTTTGCTGTTGATGGTGGCCTGGCTTAATGAGTGTAAATCCATGATGTTGTGCACTGTATAGGGAAGTCACTGAGTTTATACTTGTGATGTTTTTATGTGGTACCAGCCCTCTGCTCGCTGCTGCAAGAGTGACCTGCTGAAGGTAGTGCATGTAGGTGTTTGTGTGTTACTGCCTGGGGCCAGGCAGCTCCCCTGAAGTGTCATTTCCATAAAGGCTTAGACTCTGTCATGTTTTACTTGCCCCTTTAAGTCAGTTATGCCCGTGTTAGGGGGAAAAGTAATTTCCCTTGTGGAGAAACATCTTTACTTGCTGCTGTCTACCAGGTGGTTCTTTCCAGGGTAAAAGGAGGAGGAACTTTAGCTGTGTCCTGGTCCTTCCTTCTTACTGGGTGTGTTTCTCCTCATTCCTTTCCTCCAGACAGTTCCCATCTCACTGGTTCTAGCACAGAGAGATGCCTGCTAGTTTATCTTCTCCTTGTGTGCTTCCTTTCTTGATTTGTGACTAGTTGGCCTTTTCTGCTCCTGAGATGAGACCGTGCCCTCACCTTAAAGGAGTTTCACAGGATCTCTCCCCTGTTTCCTTCCCTTTCAGACAACTATTCCGAGGAGGAGTACGAGAGCTTCTCTTCTGAGCAGGAGGCCAGTGATGATGCCGTACAGGGCCAGGTACTGTTTAGGGCATGGCTTCTCCCTGAGAGGGCTCCGTGCAGCATGTGCATTCCCAGCTCGTGCTTGAAGCTAAAAGCCTATTTCTGTATCTAAACCACGCCAGTGCGAGACTGTTACCAAGTGTTCAGCTGCAGTGGAGAAGGCCAGCACAGTAACCCATTTCTTCTGCCACGCTGTGATTTATCTGTTCATGTGTTTGGGCTTCAGCTCCCTGAAAAAACATTGGCATCCTTGTGCTTCTCTGCTTAATGGTCAGGGCATCATTTGATTGCTTCTATAGTGCTCATTGGATTCAAAGAGCCCAACTGGATCCCCAGCTGTAATTAAAGGGCCAGTGGGGTGCAAGGCAGTCTTTTGTCTTTAATACCTTTTGCACAATAGGTCCTTATGGAGAATCCCCTGAGTAGATGTGAGATGCTTTTGAGTTTGGGTCTTATTTGCCTTCAGACTCTGGCATCACCTGCCTTTCACCTGTCAGAGGGTGCTGAGAGAGGAACCCACCAAAATGTGGGGCTGTGACTGCCCTTGTTTCTTGAATGTAGAACTAGGGCTGTTTTGCTTCTCCAAGCTGTTATTCCTGTCCCCGCAGACCTGTTTCACTTCCTTTTCCCTCTGCTATCATAACTGCAATTAAGGCAAATGCTGGATGCCTGGAAGACAGAGCAGCAGGTTCATCTTCATCGAAGGAACATTTTTAGCACTTAAATGCTCACATGTCACAGAATCACAAAGGTAACACAGGAATCCTCTTTCTGTTCAGGATTTGGATGATGATGAGTACGAGCTGGGGAAGCCCAAGAAGCAGCGGAGATCGATAGTAAGAACGACGTCCATAACCAGGGTCGGTGGAAATTAGTTTTACTAACACTGATGGGGTTTGGCCAGGACGTGCACTGCATGTGGCTTGTGGGAACAGCAGCTCTAGACATGCTGGCCCAGCATGGAGCTTGAGGGCATGGTCACAGCATGTGAAGAGCTAGGAAAAGCAGCCAGTTCAGGCAGTGGGACCATCCAAGGTTATGCGTGTGCTGTCTTGAGTGTCCTTTGACTTCAAGGTTAAGGAGCTCCAAAAATCATGCAAGTGTATGAAATTCCACCTCCATGAGGAAGCCAGTGCAGGACCCATGCTCATGTAAGTCCTGAAAGTAACTAAGCTCTAAGTGAAGGAAAGGTCTCCTATTTGTGCGCTGCATGGGAGGGGCCAGTGGGAAGTTCTCGAAATGAAATGGCTTAGTCAGGGGTTGGAGCTTGATAGATAAACTTCAGGTGGTGCATGTGGTGCTGAGGCAGAAGAAGTAGCTGGGTATTATATATATAGAAGCTTAAGAAAGATGCATGTGTCTGTCCACCCTCTCACACAAGCATAAGTGTGCCTGCAAAGCTGCACTTGTGTGGAGCAGGGACTTGTGCTTGACCACACCAGAGGCAGCTTTCTGCTTGCACAAGTGTTTATGCATGTCCATGATGACAATAACTCAGAATCCCCAGGAGGGGCTAGGTCTGGTTTTGGTCTTAGGAGTAAGTTGGAGATCCTTGAACCACCTCTAGGCTGTTTCTGAAATCTGTATTTTGATGAGGTCTGAAACAACCCCTATTTTGACCTGAATCTGTCACTATAAAGATCCTTTCTATGAGACCAGGAGTGTGCTAGTTCATATCCTTGCTGGCCTTAATATTGTTTTGAAGCAAGTGGCTCATAATAGGAATATCTTTCTAGCCTTGACCTCTGAACTGATGCTGAATCTCCAGCTGGTGCAAAACTGAGTTTGGTGATGGCAGTTAAGTTAACATCAGCCCAGCTGCAAACCAGATCTCTCTATGAAGCCATTCAGACCAGCGAACAGCTCTTGCCATGTCACCTTAGCTACTGCGTGCTGAGGGTCCCCCCTCCATGGGCTGCTGAGCTGGTCCAAGGTGTTGTGATGGTTGGTTTTGCTTGCCACCCTGAGCCAGAGGAGAACTGTCACTATTGTGAGAGCATCTCAGCCTCAGGGACTCACTGGGGACAGGAATAGGGCTGTCTTGAATGTGGTGGATTTATTTCACCTGAACCTCAGCTGTCTAGAAGGTGGCTGCAGCTGCAGGATATGAGTTCAGAGATAAAGGGTGCAGTTTGGGCTCTGTGTGAAGTGTCTGAGGCCAGAGTTGGGAGTAGGCAATTGGAGATACCACGTGAGACACAGGAGAGCCAGCAAATGAGCAACTTTCTTCAGCTAGGAGTGGCCTGGTGCCAGCCATTTCCTTCTCCCTTTCCTCCTAACACAAGGATGCCACCTCAAATGCTCTGTACCAGCACTTAAGACCTGGGCCTTTCTTGTCTTCTTGAGAATGTGCATATCAGGCTTGTCAGTGACAGGCAGAGAAGGGCTGGGCAGCCCCTGGCAAGCCTCAGCTGTTTGATCCTGCAAAAGGGGGAACTCTGGGGGGTAAGCAACACAAAGGAAGTGCAGCAGTTGTCTTGTGTTGTTTTGGACTTGGTTCCTGCTGTGTCCAGGATCTGGGAGTAGGACTCAGGAAACATTTGTGTGGTGGGGCAAGTGCTAAGGATAAGCGCCACAACTTTTCTTCAGTGCTGCTAGTAAAATAAATGAGCCTGCCATGAAAGCTCCTGCAAAAAAATCCCCATGCTTTGGTAGAAAAGGTCATATTTGTTCCTTGGGTCAGTGGGTAGTTGTCTGTGTTGGCTCGTCCTTGTTAAGAATCAGAAAAGTTGATTGTCAGGTGTTTTCCAGAAATATTTCAAAAAGGTACAGGAGGTGATCTGGCAGATAAAATTTTTTATCCAGTGTGTGTCTAACCAAAAGTGGTGTGCTGCCTTTCAGACTTACAGTGCTAGGTGGAATGGGGCCTACCAGTTTGTGGTGATGCAGGAATGATCATAGGTGTGGAAAAGCTGATTCCCATGTAGGAACAGCAGAGATGTGAGCTGTGGTGCCAGGCGTTGTTTGACTTGAAACAGCAGTGTAGCACCAGTGTCAGATGTGTCTGGGCCTCTTGCAGACTGGGAGAAAACAGCTCTCTTAATGCTTTACTTATGTGAAAGTGTCTTTAACTTGCAGCAACAAAACTTCAAACAGAAGGTTGTGGCATTGCTGAAGAGGTTTAAAGTGTCTGATGAGGTGAGTAATTCATTCTGTAAACCTTCCTGTCTTGTGTGCTGCCCTCTGCTTGGTGCATCTTGCCTTAGTCTTCAGGAACACTCTCCTGTTTCCTCTTATTCCCTTCCTTTTGTTTTCAAGTCCACAGTGGATGTGACCTTTCCTTACACCCTGGCCTTGCAGGGAGGCTTGAGGGCCAACTTCTAAATGTCAGCAAACATTTTCTAGATGAAGTTTTATCAAAAGCAGATTTTGGCAGCCATGTGCGTACCCATTAGTTTTGGAGATTGCTTTGAAATTATCTTTGACCCTTTCAAAGGCAAATAGTCCAAATAGTGTATATTGCTTGTGAAGTTATATCCCAGCCTGTTTGATCATCTTACTAGAACAGCCAGACAAGACATGAAAAACTTGGATAGGAAGCTCAGATCCACAAGAGTCAGCTGCTTGGCCAGGGCTGAAAAGGATGAAACAGATCCAAAATCCAAGAAACCTGTGTAACACTGAGTATCTAATACAAAAACAGTTAACATCTCGTTTGGCTGCATGGCTGTGTGCTGTTTCTGTGGCTTGTGGGAAAGAGTGAGTAACTCCTCGTGCTTCCTTACTCTCCCAAATAGTCCTGTTACCTCTGCTCTTCTTCCCACGTTAGCTCGGCAGAGTCGGCACCCGCAGCTGAGGGCTCAGACAGCCGAGCTGCTGCTTTTCTCGAGCTGCCATTCAAAAAGCGAGCTCTGGGCTGGGCACAGCCCCTGCTTGCTCCGGGATGTGTGTGAAGCAACCCGTGCGAGTTCAGTGTGAGGTGGTGTTCTCCTCGCCTTGTGGGTGGCGGCGGATCCTCGTCCAGATTTCAGGCGCCTCCTGTGGACATTTCTGGGTATCAAATCAGGAGGTGTCAGGGCAGCTTTTTCAGTAAAACCCAAGACAGGTTACACTGTTGAGAATACTGGAATTTTGTACTGGTTCTAAGAAAACTGGGGCTCCTGTGGAGCTTTTTAAAAGCTTTGTTTATAGAAAAGGGTTGAATAATGGACATAAGCAATGGTTAAATGGCTTGCTCATGGATGCCTAGTCCAATATGTAACTCCTGCTTAACCAGGCACTGACAAGCTTGATCCAAGACAAGCATTTCTCATATACTTGATGTTCCTGTTGGATAGAGTATCCTAACACCAAGAATAGACTGTTACTCACTCCCAGGACTGGTGTACAGCAGTCCTGGGGGGAGCATGGGTGAAGTGGGATCAGTCTGGCTTCCAGCAGAGTCAGTGATACCTGTTTTTGTCCTGAGTAGGTTCTGGATTCAGAGCAGGACCCAGCAGAGCACGTTCCAGAGGTGGAGGAGGATTTGGACCTTCTGTATGACACGCTGGACATAGAGAATCCCAGTGACAGTGGGCCAGAAATGGAGGATGATGACAGTGTCTTGAGCACTCCAAAGCCAAAGCTAAAGTAAGTGTGAGGCAGCTTATGCTGGGCCAGAGGGAGACCATGTACAGTGTCAGATGTTGGTTTTATGCCCACCCTTCCATGCTGTTTTTTCCTCTCTTGACATGATGGTGTTAGAATGGGAATGACAGCTTTTGATCTAGAGGTGGTATGTGTGGGGTCTAACTTCCCTTCTTTCTCAGTTCTTCCTTGTTCCCTTTGCAGATGTTCTGCTGCTCTGCCACCTGAGCACAGGGGAAGGAATTGGTGGCAGGCAGGCAGAGAATTGAACTGTATGCAGTGTTTTGTAGAGGTAGTAGAAACAGGAAGGAAATGTGTGCTAAGGCAGAAGTGGAGGCAGGGATGAACAAAGCATGCTGTCTTTCTGGAAAGACCTTTCTTGTAATAGTACCTTGTGTGAAAAGAGAGTCTTTGCAGGGATTAAGGAAGCAGAGCTGCAGGAAACAAATGAATTCCTCAGGGCCCAAAGGCATTGACTACAGCACACGCAGATATGCTCAAGCCTGTTCTTAAAGGGCTCTTGTGGGCAGTGATGCACAGTGCAGTCCCAGCACTGCAGAGCTGACCCGGAGGTTGCTGGTTCGGGGTCTCAAGCAGATGCAGAGCCCTGAGCTAACAGAGCTGTGTCACATCCCTGCCCAGTAAAGACTGAAAACACGAGACTGAGCTGCTCTCGTGCTTCTGACTGCTGTGTGGTTGCATGCTCAGGCCCTCAGTGTGTGATGGCCCTGAAACAAAGAGTTATGGCACTGACCACTGCAGTTGGTCAGTACAGCGTCTGCTAAATCCACTAATTACCAGGTGCCGTAAGATCCTCATTAATGTTGAATAACCTCGTTGGGCTAAGAATAGATTCTGAGTCTAGAGTGACCTGTTCCCTATCAGTGAGCCAGAGGATGTCAAGGATAGACTGGGGCAGCAGTGGTAAACGATTGGATTGGTGGCATGTAAAGGTGTTTGGTGCTTAACCCAAGATATCAACCAGCTGGTAGCCCCTACGTTGAAGGGATTTGAAAATAGATGTGTTGTGGTAAGCAGCTGCTTTGAAACAAGGCAAAGTGTTTTACTTTGCACACTGAGAGTTCATATCCTGTTCCCTGGTGCTGAGGAGCTAACTGTTGTGGAATATGTGATTGCTGGAATAATGCTGGAATAAGAACTCAATGTGTCTGGTCCTGGGGAGACACTCTGTAGTTTCCTGTGTCCAGTTCTTGTGTTCATATCTTGAAGAGGCTGTGATAAAAGCTGATGGCTTGTAGGCAGGTTTTTCCTGCAACAGCAAAAAATCAGTTCCTTACATTGTAATTGAGTCTTGTAGCCTGATGTGATGAGCTGCCTTTTGAGTGGAAGCACAATCTGATTGTGTGTGCTGCCTTATCTTATTGAGCAAATGTGCAATTGGAGCCTGGGGCTGGCAGCCAAATCCAGATGCAAGCTGGAAATAAAATGCATATTAGCACCAAAAACACTTACCCAGGAGCAGAGTGTTGGGGGGTCTAGGGAAGCAGTAATTCCACTTGCTGTATGTCAGTCAAGAGTTAGATCCAGGACTTTCTGGCTTCTCTTACTGTCCTGGACACCTTCCTCTCCTTTCAAAAGTAGCCTATTTTACTGGAACCATTGGGGAGCAGTAAGATCCATTGGGAATTGTCGTGTTGCTTTGCCGTGAATGCGGTGGACTTGCCCTGTCTGGTTTTGATAGTAAAAAACTGGTTTTGCTTTTCTTATTCAGACCTTATTTTGAAGGACTGTCACACTCCAGCTCTCAGACAGAAATTGGTAGCATCCACAGCATCAGGAGCCAGAGAGAGCCACCAAGTCCTGTAAGTCACATTTCAAGTGTTACCTGTCTGCACATAACAGGCCTGCACTGTCTCTATTTGCATGTGTAAATTAAAGCACCCTTTCTGACCTCCTCCAAAGAATTGGATGCAGAGATACAAATTTTCTAAGAAAACATTTTTGCATTTTTATGGGATTGGGGGTTTTTCTGGTTGGTTTGGGCTTGTTTTTTGTTTGTTTGTTTTGTTGGGTTTGTTTTGTTTTGTTTTTGTTTTCTTTTTTAATGCAAATATTGTATTAACTCAAGAGTGCATCTTGGGGTTATGTATTGAATACTTGCTGATGGTATGAATAGCTTCAGATTCCCATGTGCTTGAAAAGACTGCCAGGATGGGAGATGTTGCCTAGCAGTTTTAGGGACTTTTCAGCACTCTGTGAAGGAAACTTTTCTTTACTGTTTTTGGGATACTTTTCCTGGTGGCTGACAGAGAACGATCAGAGGCAGCTCAACCCCTTTTCCATCCCCTCATGGATAGGCATAAAGTGTCAGTCCCATCCCAGGGCACTTCACTGCCTCTACTGTGTGTTGTGCATCAGCTTGGTCACATCCCACACCAATGTGTACAGTCCTGGTATGACCAGGAAGCACTGCTGGCCGTACTGCAGAGCTGTGTGATGTTTAAATAGAGAAGCATCTCTTCTGAACAGCCTGACCCAGAGAGTGTGGCTGGAAACTGTGCTGGTGCTAAACCTCCTGAGGATTTTTCTTTTCTCAAGCAGGTAGAAGTGCCTGAAAAGACAAAGAGTCTTGGAACCAAACATGCAGGCGACAGTGTTTCTGACACTGTCCCTTATGTAAGTTGAAAATGCACTTGTTGACTTTCCTCCTGTCAGTTTGGGTATCAGCTGTGAGCTGCATTCTGTGGCATGCATCTGTCTGTCCATATAGCTGCACATGCAACACAACTTCCATGGGTAACCTCAGCTGCAGTGAAGATAACACTGAGTTCTTCTTCTGAGCTTAGTTTGGAGGTTCTTGTCTTTCAGCCTTTTGCAGGTGAAATGCTCTATTTGACCTTCTGTTCAAAGAGTCTGAGGAAGGCTGACCTAAAGTTTGCTACTGAGCATGTAAAGAATGCTCAAGGCTGTTCCATTTTATCAGACAGAAGTATTGCTTTAAGATGAATTGGCAGAAATCAAGCTGGTCCTGGGGTAAAAATCCCAAAGCTCAAGTTGCTCTGCTGGGAACATGGAGTGTGTAATGCTTCTCCCATGTCTTTCTCCCTCAGCTAGTTCATTTGGGTAAGCTGAATTAATCTGCATTGCATGACAAGGCATGTCCCTGGCTTTGAGCTGTGAAAGTCCCTGTTCCAAATAGCATATCTGAACACCTTTCCTACCTTCAGCTCCCTTGTGAGGCAGAGCTGGGTACTCGTAGCCCCAGATAGCCACTGTTGGCAGTGACGAGCATGTCTGGAAGAGGCAGGCTCAATGTGCTCCAGCCAGAGCTAAGCTCCCAAGGTGAGACAGAGGGGAGGGTTTGTTCCTGGTAACTCTGTTCCCTGTGTTTTTGCAGGAGTCTAACCAGCAAGCTGAGGCCCAGGAGGCTGAGCTCCCCACTCCAGATGTGTTTGTGGAGAAGCTCCCACCCAGCGGGAAGATCACGAAGACAGAGTCCCTCATCATCCCATCCACCAGGTACAGGGAGACAGTGCTGTTCCTGCTGTAGGGCTGCTCAGGAAGTCATGGACAGCGTGCTAGGATTTGGTCAGGATGGCTCTAAGGCACTAAACTGCAAGGACCCTCCTGGTGTTTGGCCACTTCAGCAATGGGTCTTGAGCACTTGATAAATGAACGCTTAGAAGTATTCTGTGTTACTTTGAGGGGTGTGACTGCAGTTTGCCTGGCTGGATCTTATTATGCAGGTGTAGCAATAGCAGAGAGGTGGTGTGGGTGTTAGCATGGGTTGTGGAAGTCATCCTGGAACTCCTGGGAATGTGCTGAACCATGTGCTCTGCACTGTCGGGAGCAGAATCAGCAGGTCTCAAGCTAGTTCGGATCTATGTGCAGAATTCCCCAGTGCTTCTGCTGGCATTACTGAAGTTGCCAGACTGGGTGATCCGGGATTTGGGGGCTGTGTCGCACCCAGATACGAGCCAGCTCTGGGAACCTAAGCACATGTCTCCAGCAGGTCTGAAGGGAAGCAGACGGGGCGCCGGGGCAGAAGCACATCCCTGAAGGAGAGGCAGCCGGTGAGGCCGCAGAACGAGCGAGCGAACAGCCTGGACAATGAGCGCTCTCCAGACACCCGGCACCACTTACAGGTGTGAATAACATTGCTGGCTCTCCAGCCACTCAGAGTTTTTCCTCCTCTCCTCTGTCTCCTGTGGTCCTTTTCCTTCTGGTCCAAGCTCTGCCCCTGCTGGGAAGGAACTGGGCCCTGCAGCTTCAGGAAGGAGGGAATTTATGTCTTGGCTAAAATTGTATCTTCCCTCCAGTCTGCTGGGATTTGCCAGCTCGTAGCTTTGTCAGCCAGCCATAAACTGAAAACACTGGAACAGATTGTTAGGAAGAGACATGAATAGGGATGTGTTGAGGAATTACTCCTTTGAAATAAGGCAGATTGCTAGGGACTGATTTGTGCACAGCATATGTGCCATGCTTTTGTTAGCTGTGGGACTCACTTATTTCCCTCCTTGAAGGAGATTGTTCCTGGCTTTTATGAATCTCATATTCTTGGTCTACTGTTAGTTGGTATAAAGTGATGTAAGTAAAAATGCATGGCAGAAAGAGTAATGGCCAACAAATCCAGGGTGGCTAGTCTTGAAGAATCTGCAGCGTGTCAGTGCCAGCAGCCCAGTGTGCCTTTGCTGCTGGGGTGACTGGCCAGCACGCACAGCTACCTCATCAGTTGCAAGAATTGAAACTGGTGGCTTGATGGGTAGAGCTGACACATCTTACTGTTCTCTTCTCTGTGTCTTTATTTCCAGATCCCCAGGAAAACAGTGTATGATCAACTAAATCACATCCTGGTTTCCGACGACCAGCTGCCAGAAAACATTATTCTTGTCAATACATCTGACTGGCAAGGCCAGGTAAAGGCAGGAGACGTTACCTGGAACACAGTTCTCCTGTGCTGTTCCTCCTCAGGAATGGACAGGCCTTGAGCTCTGCACTAACCAAATAGGTTCTGCTGCTTGGTTGGAAGAGCAGTGGTGGTATGTGGGGGTTGGCAGCCTACTCAGTGTTCAGTGCCCACAGGTTGGATTTCATCTGCTCAGGAGATGCTGGGATCTTATAAAGCTTTGCCACCTGAGTCTTTCCACAGAGGTGTTTTCTCCTCCAAGCAATGCCATTCCTTCTGGGAGTGGCTAAACCCTTGCACTCAAAAGCCTCCTAAATTGTAGTAGAGGGGGACAAGGGAAGCAGGGAGGTCTGACCTTGTGGAGGTTTAGGCTGAGATTTCTGAGCATAGGTGGTGAACAGGAGAAAATATTTCAGGTCAGCTCTGTAGCCATGTACATGTGCTTGTGATTGCTGCCTGCAGGAATCACCCCACCCTTCCTGAGTGATAGTTGTTTTAAGAAGAACCCTGAGCAATACTTTCTTTTGCTGGCAACATGGGGTGGTTTGTTACAGGTTTGGAACAAATTTTACTCCTTTTGGAACGTTATTCTGAGAAAGCACTAAAATATGTATGGAAGAGGACCAATGAACATGTGCTGGGTGGTTGTTGCCTGGAGAACTTGTGCCAGGCTTGTGGAGTTGCATTGTCTGGTTTGGCTTTCTGCTTCTGGAAGAACTAGGGCCTCGATTTGTGAGAGAGCAAAAATGCCAGCTGAGCTACTAGTTCCACTTTATTCTTGAAAGACAGAGAAATACCATCTAGAGATGGAGAGAAGATGTTGTAGGTCATGTTCCAGTGGTTCTGGAAGCTTTTGCCTGCAGTATCAGAGGGCATGAAGCATATGGACTGGGGTGTATAGATTAGTAGTGCAGAAATTGAAGGTGTGAGATAGTTACTGAGTGCCATAATTATGTCCATGTGTACCTTGGTTGTGTGGTGTTCCCCATTAGTTGCATGGAGGGGAAACAGTCCCCCATGAGGAACATGTGTGTGGTAGCACCCTTCCCTTTTTTCAGTGTTCGAGGGTGGGCAGAACATTACGTTTTTTAAAAATGGAAATCAGAGAGATGCAGCTGCAGTTCCAGAAGCAGGCAGGTAGACAGTGTCTGCTCTTTCCCAGTGCTGTCTGCTGGGTGAGTGGTCTTCTGCTGCTGCCCTGCCCTCTGTGGCTGTAAAAACTGTGCTGTTCTAGAGTTGTCATTGCCATGTTTGGGATATGGTGTTGTGTCTGTCAAGAAGATGTTGCCATTTTTCTAGAAGGAGGATTTTTCTTTGGCTGCTGTGCAAGGAGGAGGCATTTGTGAAATAGCCATATCACCTGCAAATCAGGCTCAGGAAGAGTGCCCAAGAGTGGGAACGAGAATACCCAGGAGGTTGGGGGAGGCACATTTTCTTCTTGTGACAAACTGTACCAAAAGAAGGACTATAAAATGTTCTGTTCTCTCCTCAGTACCTTTCAGATGTCTTGCAAAAGCACACCTTGCCAGTGGTCTGCACATGTTCCTCTGCTGATATTCAGGCAGCTTTCAGCACAATTGTCTCCAGGATACAGAGATAGTAAGTTCACACCTTGCTTGTGTTTTCTCGGCTCTAGAAACCTCTCAGCTCCTGTGCGCCAGGGCTCAGGGAGTTTTTTTCTCAGCTACTGCATGAAACCTTTCCAGTCTACTCTCCTGAATTCAGAATTGTGTGGCTCTTCAGCTCTCATCAACCCTGCAGGGTGCTGCTGTTCTGCCTCGTGTGTAGGGATACAAGTCACCAATATCAGTGATAATAGAAGATTATACTTTGGAGGCTGCCTTGTAGGTCAGACACATGCACCAGTAAAGCATGCAAAACAAATATGGGACTTTTAAATAGTTCTAGTTCTCCCTTCCAAGTAACTCCCAGATTAATTCCAGTTCCTGAAGGCACTCCCTACTTAGCTGCTGAGGGCTGTGGGTACCTGAGTGTTTTCTCTGACCCAGCAGTTAGTAGGTACATCTTAACCTAGATAGTTGAGCCCAGCCTTTTTTAGAATATCAAAATGTGCAAAAGGAGGAACAAGGTGACCAGTTAAGAAATTACTGAAGAATATTGTATTTTATTAATAATGTTTTAAGCTGCTGAGAATCATTATAATATTGCCTTGTGTATTGAACAAACTCTCTTCTGCTATAATTGTTATTAACCAGGGTTTTTTTTTTTTCCTGCTTGTTCTGAAATATGTGGTTGGAAGCACAATTACAAATATGTTTCCTCTTTTTCTGTCTAGCTGTAACTGCAATTCACAGCCTCCAAACCCAATTAAAATTGCCGTGGCAGGAGCCCAGAATTACCTCAGTGCTGTATTGAGGCTCTTTGTAGAGCAGCTGTCTCACAAAACCCCCGACTGGCTCGGCTACATGAGATTTCTGATCATCCCTCTAGGTAAATGAGGAATGCTGTTTCTTCATAGAAAGGTGAATGGGTGAAATCTGCTGTGTTCCCTTGGGAGAAGCCTTTCTGGAGCTTTGGCTGTAGGTTAAATGAGGCAAATTGTTGTGTCGTTGTGTCGTGCTGGTGTTGCTGCTCTCATGTGAGTGAACTTCATCTGTAAGTTCCTGATGCCAAAGTCTGCTTGTAAGCCTTTTGTGTGAAGCAAGGGGTTAAGGACTTCCTCCCCGTACAGGGGAGACTCTTATGCACAGAATATTGTTCTAGAAGCCCTTTCCCTGGCTGAAATGTTAAATTCACTGGGCACCATATTGCCCAAAGCAATAACTGTTCTGGCCTCCCTGGACTTGACTCAGAAAATGTTAATAGAGGAGGGGTTGAAAAATTTTTAAAGGCTCTGAAACTGCTGAGAATTTAAATTATTCAAATTACATGCACCTTTTGACCTTTTCTTTATGTGCGGATCTCCTCAGGTTTTTCCCTCAGTTTTCCAACACTTTATCTCTGCCCTTTCAGCAGCTCAGCAAGCCTGCCTGGCTATAAGTTAGCCAGCTTGGATTGCTTGTGGTGAGGAAAGTAGAGTGGACTGATAACAACACCAGGGGTCTTACTGTAGTCAGAAACACAAGGAATGTTGTAGTGCCAAGGCCTGGGAAGCTGGGCAGTCACTGATGCTATGGGCAGGGACATCTGGGCAGTGCTGGTGTGGTCCAGGGCTTGGCTTGTGTGGACAGAGCACTTAGTGATGTAAGCAACAGAACACTTGAAAAGTACTTTTTGCCAGTATTTTCCAACTTTCTATGTTTGGGACCAGCTGATGACAGTTCCTATAGGAATCAGAAACTGCTGCCCAGCACCATGAAGAGTGGAGTTAAGCTATCCATTCAATGGTGGCATTTGGAAAAGTCAAATAAAAAAGGCAGAGGAAAAGAGCTGAATCCTTCTGTAAAAAAAGGCATTTAGTTTCCAAAGTGGTTGGCAGGAAGAGAAGAGAGAGTCCTTTAGGGAGTAAAAACACAAAAAAAAAAAAAANAAATGTAGGAAAATATTCTAGACTCTTCCAGTCATTTACTATACAAATTTGACTTCTTTTAAGGAAAAAAAAAAAAAAAAAAAAAAAAAAAAAAAAAAAAAAATTTCTGCAAGGTTAGATGTGCTTTGAATGAGAGTCTGTGTCTGAGGCTTTGGTACTCACTTGCTGACTGTCTCCTGGCCTCAGAAGAAGAGTTTTCTGTCCTGCAGTTTTTAATGATCTGAAAATACTCTTTCTTTGAAAGTGAAACACAAGGTTCAGCTAGTGTGGGTTTGGGTTGGTTTTTTTAGTCTTGAAACTTTCTTTTGTAATCAAAAAAGAAAAAATTAACCAGGCACTTTGATAATGAAATGCTTTAGAACTGTGAAGTCTTTTTAAATCTACTTTAAATATAGAAACTTCTCTAACAGGACCTTTTCCGTAGAAGCCTGCAGTATTTCCTGATCGGATCACGTGCTTATTTCTGGCCAGCTCTCTGGCAGTTCATTAAAGTGATTGAGGAGCAACCTCTCATTTCTGACAATTGAAAAAGCACCAAAGACAGAATGGTGACCAGGCCATAAATGTCTTAAAGGAAAAGCCTCTCTGCTGCTGGCAATACCTTTGAACCAGGGTTGATGGACTTTCCCCCTGGATGGTTTTACCTTCTGAGTCCACAACTACATACTCCAATGACAGAAGGGTCAACCTTCAGTGGTTTATTAGCAATCAGAAATACTTTGTGTCAGTAAACATATGGACTGGGAGATTCAGTCCTGCTTCATGCTGCTGATTCTATGGCTGAAAGACTCTTTTGGTGTCTAAAACACTGTATAAACAACTGAAAAGGGGAAAATGAAATAAAATGGTGGTGGTTGTTTTAGCTCTTTGGGGTATTTTAACATTTTATATAGCTCCCATGGGTAGAACTTCATGGGAGACTTCCTGTTTATTACTTGTTTCCAACAGCATCTGCCATGTGCAGTGTGTTTTCCCAGCATGTGGGAAAGCATCACCAGTACATGGTGCAGAGCTGTGCTGTGTGCACTGCTTCAAACTCCACTGCAGAAGAAATGATGGTTGTGAAAGCAGCCGTGATCACGAGGGGCAGGGAAGAACTTGGGCTCCAGTCTCTAATGACACTGAGGGGAGATCAGAGGGAGCTCCTGCTTTACCCTTTCCTTGAAGTCTGGAAATTAGCTTGGAGGTTCAGAGGACTGAGACAGTGGAATTGTTTGGGGATTTTTTTTCCCACCAGAGCTGTCCTGGGCCATGCTGAGTACAGTTAAGCAACTAGGGTTGTCTTGAAAGCATTTATCTGGTTTCCAGTCACCAGCTGGTGACTCAACTGTTGCAGCCTCTGGAATCTGGTGTGCAGGAAGGATGAAAATAATGTGATTAAGAGGAACTCTTGAGGCTACTTCATGGCTGACTGTAAATGTACAGGACTCATGCTGAGCATGACTGCCAGGTAGTGGTGACTGGGAAGGATGATCCTGTCACACCTTTTCTCCTGTAGTGAAAGACTGTAGAAGTAGTTGCTAGGGGGAGTTGTCTGTTTTGGGGACACAGGCGGCCTAAAATGAAAGTGGCAAAATTGGCCAGCTCCCGGGGCAGAGTTGTGACTTGAACACCTTCCCTGTCCTGCTCAGTGTAAGTATGAAGTCAGATCTCCATGCAGGGCTGGAGGCTGGACACACAAAGCTTCTGCAAGGAGGTCTTTCCATGCTCATAGAGGAGCTGAGCCACAAGGCTCAGCTGGAGTAAGCAGGGGCCTTGCTTATGCCAGTATTCACTGAGTACTGTAATCCTTGGGCTCTGTTTTCTGTCTCAAATTGCAGCGTATTTATTGAGTTTATAGCCCTTCTCCACAGATTAAACAAGCTTCCGTGGGTTGTTTTTCCTGGTTGGGGGCAATTGCCTCTTCTCAGTATTGCAAAACAGCTGTGGGGTGCAAATGGTGTTTGGAGGAAGGGGTCTGGCCCCTCTTGGCAGAGGTGGCCTGGCTGTGGTGCACCCTGTGGGCAGGAAGGGCTGTTTGGGAAAAAGCTGCTTGGAAAACTGAGAAGCTGACATGGACAGCTGTAGTGCCTTTGTGCCTTCCAAAAGATTTATTTCCTCAGCAGTTTCCCAGTCCTGTTTTCTTTGGCCGTTTAAAATTTAATTTGTTTGGGGGAAAGTGTCAAGTGAAAGATATCAGTGTGTTGAAGCAGTCTGTGCTGGGAAGTCTATTTGCATGCTCTTGTAGAGATAAGCTGGACTAAATGACTTGATTATAATTGAAGAAGTTTATTTCTGGGGTGTCCAGTGTGGTTTTGATTTTAGATCAAATGCTTGTGGTCAGTGCTGGGAAGCACAACTGTCATGTTTTCCTTTCTTTCTTAGGCTCTCATCCAGTGGCCAAGTATCTGGGGTCTGTAGATTATAGATACAACAACTTCTTCCAAGATCTAGCCTGGAGAGATCTGTTCAACAAACTTGAAGCACAGACCACTGGTAAGACTCTGTGTCTGTCTGGCCTGTGTGGGATGAAAAGCTTGAATGAGTAATTTTAGCAAAGGTCAAGTAAATACAAGAGGAAGCAGACAAGTGCTTTTGTTCCTCTTTTCTCCTCACTCCACCACATTCCCATTTCAGATGCTGACCTTTCTAAGTCCTGCACATGGTGGTTTGCAAACAGTTATTGGCTCCCAGAGGCATTAACTAGCTGCCTCTGAGTCATGCTGTTCTTACCTAGCTCTCAGCTTTGTTCTTTGATGTGGAGGTCTCGCTACCAAGTTCAGTACATTGCTTTCCTTCAGGAGCTGTGCAGCCTAAAACGTTGGGAAAACTGGAACCTCTGAGAATATTAACTTCTGTTAGCTGTGTGTGAGAAAGATCTTGCCAGCAGACTTGAAAACATTCTCATTAAAGAAGAATTTTATTCTTTACCAATGTGGTAACAAGTGGTAGCTGCCCTAGGACAGATCAACAAGTTCCTGTTCTGATCTGAGTTTGTTCTAGGCCAGATTAAAGCCTTACTTCATGTTAAAGTACTAATTTGTTTAAAATGTTAATGATTACAGTTTCTTCCTCCATTTCTTCAAGAACAAAGAGACAGGAGAAAGGAGGATTTGCAATGTTTAGGGCTACATGAAGGCTTGAGATTTGATGCTATTGTGGGCAGCATTGCCCATACAGAAATTTCATTAGAAGGAAAAAGCTTTGGAGTTTGTGGAGCACCATGAGTGTGGGAGACTGCAGTCTGGTTCTCCCTGTTGGAATTGCAGAGTTCCTGAGACTTCCAGAATGCTCCTGGAAGCCCTCTAGCTGTGAGAGGAGGAGAGAGACCTCTTCATAGGTAATTGTTCAGAGCTTTTTCCAGCAGATGGGGACATGGCTGGACAAGGCCCGGGGCAGCCTGTTCTGAAGGTGCAGTCAGCCCTGTTTGGAGCAGGAGGCTGGACTAGAAATCTTCTAGTGTACCACACCTTCCCTTAATCCTAAATTCATGGAAGAATGGGTGTATGGAACTGGTTTCTTTCAGTTCCATGTTACACTTGAAAATGCAGCCTTGATTTTTGTGTCTGAGTTAGGAGTACTTCCTTAGCTATAGAAATCCAGCCCGAGAGCCATATCTGTTCCTTAGTTGCTTGTATGCTGTATTTACGTGTATGCCATGAGGAAGATTCCACTTCATTTTTTGTAGTCCACACCTTGTACATTCTGCGTTTTCATCTGTGGTGTGGGAATTGCACAGAACCCCCGTGATGGCACAAAAAGATCTGGCAGTGAATTATAGTGCTTACCAGTTCACTGTTCAAATACAGAGTCTGGATTAAAATGCCCATTATAAGGTATGGAAGTGCCTGGTGAAGGTCATGTGTGTTCCTCTGGTCTCAGAGTTGAGGCTCCTTGGTTGAAACCAAAGAAATATGGAAGGCATTTAGGAAATGTCTTTGTATCAACTTGAATCAACCACAATCTCACAAATACACATGGTCTTTGTGCTCTTCCTACCCTTGTGTGTCCCTCAGTCTTACTGGTCAGCTCAGCAAGGCCATGAGTTCATTAGAAAGTCAGGTAACTCAGTGCTGGTGTGAGCAGAACAACTGATCTGGGAGAGACAGCCAGGCACTTTCTTCAGCAGATACCTGCAGTTAAGCTGTGGGAAAAGTCTGAAGCTGACTCTGGGTAGGTACAAAGAAAAGCTTTTAACAAATCTAAAAGACCCGAGACGCTTCAGTCAGAAATTTTGTGTACAGATTCAGCTTCACTGTGCTTTGGGATAGGCAGAACTTCCTGAGCAAGACACAGTCCAAATGCAGCTGGCTGGGCACCATCTGCAAGTGGAGGACAGTGCTGGCACTGGTCTAAGAAGTCACTTCAATGCTTTTCCCTCTGTTCTCCTGCAGTTTCGGAAGCACCTGACGTTGTGTCCCGGATAACGCAGTACATAGCAGGGGCGAACTGTGCACACCAGCTGCCCATTGCTGAGGCCATGCTCACGTACAAACAGAAAAGGTATGTCCCCCACGTCCTGCTGGCTCCCAGGACGAGCAGCTGGTTGAAAGCAAAGTGCTTTTCTCATGTTGTGCTGGCAGTCTGAAAACCACTCCAAATGGCAAAACCCTTGGGAGCCGCACTGTAGCCTGCACCCAGTGGTGTGTCCCACTCAGTGAATCTACAGCACCAGGGTTACTTTAAGTGCAGCGATTTTTTTTTTAATTTTTTTTTTGAAGGTATGAGAGGTTTGGGGAAGTGGGGCCTAAGCAGGATGGGGGATGGACAGATTCTGTGTGCTTAGGTTCCAGAGATCTCTCACCACAGCGACCTTAGGTGTGTAAGACTGGACCTCAGCATTCTCCCACAAAATATCTTGCTTGGGACCTGACCTTTTTACATTGGTGTTTAGGGAACTAAACCCCTTCCTTTTTGAAGTGTAAATAGCAGAGCTTCTTGCAGGAGAGACAAAATCCTTGTTGATTGGCAGTTGCAAGCTATCAGAACTCCTGCTGAGGAGGGCTGACATTCACCAGGTTTTATTTCAACTCTTCTTAAGGGATAAGCAGCCTGTAGGAGGGAGGATTGGGGCCTGAAAACAAGATTCAGGAGTATGTAGGACCTCCTGTGGCCATGGTCCAGGAAGAAGCATAACTGTCACTGAAGAGTAGAGAAGCACTGTTACCAAGGGACAGAGGAGAGTAATAGATTTGAACTCGGCTCATGTGAGTTTTCTCAGTTAGGGACTAGCAACTCCCTATGAGGCACAGATGTTGTTAATTGTTAATTACTTCTATTTGATTTTTCATTTTTGGTCCATTAACATCCCTCATTGGTGTCTCCTTTGCCTAAGAATTGGAAAAAATTAAAAGTGTGGGTACAGTCACTTTTCCCCCCTCTTTCTGGAAATTCTCATTGTATATTGCTTTTTCTTTCCTGTGTCTGCTCTCACATTACTGTGCAGAAATGATTCAGTGAAATTTCACCCATTTTACATGTTTTGCCTGTATTTCCAGACTGACTAGTCCAGTGAAAGAGATTAGTCTCGTCTCTTCATGTATTTGTGGACTTCTGTAAAGTTAACATGATAATAAGAATGAAATTTAAAGAGCTACAGAGTACTGGAAGCTCTTACCTTGAGTTTTCCATTTTGTTTTTGATGTGAAAGCTTACGTTAGTTACTAGCAGGGAGATCAGGCACCCCAGTGCAGTGTGAACCCCTTCTGAGGCTGCCTGGTTCTTTATCTGCACCCTTCAGGTGCTGGGTTCTGAACTGCTTTCCACTGCCTTCTCCATTCTGTTACAGCTTCATTTTTGTCATTAACACACATTTAAACATTTTGAGCTTCTAATGTGTCTGGAAAGGTCAATTCAACAGTTTGTTGGAAAACATCTGAAATGTATTTGAGCAACCCCTGCCCTTACCCCTCCCAGCAGTGTGCGGGACTGCTTTACCAAGCTGGTCTGATCCATTTGGGTTTTACACCCTTTGGACTTTTCTGCCATGCCTGAAGCTGGTCATAGTTTTTAAGCGAGGAGGTTATTGGGAAGAGAGATTGCTGAGACTCATGGTCAGACTCTGGCACAGCCTGCAATCTCTCACTGTTTCTGTGTGTCTGCCTTAAAATAACTTCTGCTTTCAGGTCAGTACCCCATGAGCAAAGGAGAGTGAGTCAGAGGAATAGGCTCTCCAATGGAGCATGGGCAATTGTCTCCTGTGTGCCTTCCTTTAGGAATGGGGGTCTCTGTCATTGGCAGCAGCATAGGGAGGGAATTGTTAAAAACAACACAGAAATTATGTCTCCTTTAGCACTATCTAAACAAATGCATCACTTTGTTGTAAGTATAATAACACATTTATCTTTTTCTTTGGTTGCTTCCTGAAAAGGAAAAAGAGCTTTCATTTTGATTTTGCCATAAGGTATCAGTTCCATTTAGGTTTCCTCTCCCATCTCCTCTCTCTTTTCCTGGTGAACTGTTCTTTTGTGCCTTGTTTAACAGTTCCTGCGGGTCTGGGATGCACAGTTTGTGCTTTAGGTTGAATTCTGCTCGCTGCTTTGAAACTATGGCATCTGCTGGCAGAATGCATAGTTGGAAGTGACTGCTGTGCCTTTGGACCACACATTTGGGTTCCCAGGATGTAGATTGAGTGGGAATGAAAGAGTTGGTGAGAGAGTAGCTTAGAGCAGTACAACGTGGAGAAGGTGGGGTTTTTTCTTGCCTTTTCCCTTAACCATCAGAAGATAGAGTGTAGCTCCAGAAGGATCCAGACTGAGGAAAGGTTTTTTGGTTCCCACCTGTTGGAACTGGAGTGCTATAGGTGGCACTCAGGGGCTCAGGGTGGGGTTCAGCACTACAGTGTCCGAGTGCAGACCAGCAAATGTCTTCCCTGCAATCAAAACTTTGAGGAGTAGTCTTTTACTAGCAGGGTATCCCAAACGTATTGGACTGCTCTGAGCTTAACAAAAAGAAGACTGATGTATGCTAGTGATGGAGCTGTGCTCTTTGAGCTGCCTCCAAAACCTCCATGCTCTGCAGGGTCCCCTGCTTTAAATCATATGATTATTGGGCATTGTTTATTTTGTACTCAGCACACAAAGTTGCTGCAACTCCCTCTGCCTTAAGGCCAGAGGTGAATGGCTTCTCCAAGGCCAGCTTTCAAGGCAGCAGTCCAGGTAGAAACAAGCAGCGCTACCTCCAAATTCATTGCAAGAGACATCTCCCAGAATCCTGGCATTTGCTCTGTTAAACAAGCCCTAGTTGTCCAAGGAAAGCCAAGCCAGTCTCTAGGATGTAGCTGTATGTGATGAGCTGCTTTATAACTTTCTTGCTAGCTGTCCCTATTCTGACTCACCCTGCTCTCTCCCCGTGCCCTTGTTCTGTTTGTCATGGCAAAGGTTGGCGCATGTACTGCCTGTGATGGACTGCAATGGTGCCAAAGCTTTGTCCTGCTCTTCTGGAGTATCTGCTGACCTTACCTGGAAGCAGGGGGCTGGCAATGAGGAAAGGGATTCAAGAAGGAAATGAAGTGCCATTGCAGCTCCTCTGAGTTACACTGGGTGACTGACTCTGTCTGTGAGCTCTGGGAGAGGTCCTGGTTACTGAATTCTGAAGGAACAGTGCAATCCAGGCAACAGCTGGGGAGCTGAGACAATGGGTGCAGGGATGAGCCTCTGACTAGGAGGGGCATGTCATTGATATCTCTCTGCATTGTTTTCTTGAAAGAAACCCTGTGGTGTTTGAGGTCTGAGATTCAACAGACACTCATTCCCAGTGTGGCTGGATTGCTGGTCAGTTCTGGGCTGGTGTCACCCACTGTAATTCAGTGCCCAGCACAGCTCATGCCATGTGGCTTCTGGATAGCCCTTGCATGAATCTGGGGAGCAGCCTGGCTGTTAGAAATGGAAGCATAGTTCACTTGTCAGGGCAAGGGCTGGATCACTGCCTGCCTGGTTATGTGTTTACCAAAAGCTTTTGAGAGCACTTCCCAGCTCTTGCTCCCAGTTCACTTGGATTGGAGGGCTCCTGGGCAGTAGCAAGCGTGGATTACACTGCTTTCTGCTGCTGTGTCTCTCAGAGGCCCTGCAGGGCAGTGGCTCAGCAGAGTCCAGGTCATTGCTCTGAGTGCTTCTCCTCAAACACACCCTGCAGCAGTTGCTGAACATGAACACGGCTGGTGAAGAGGGGCCCGGTCCCTCCTCTGGCTCAGCAGAGCCCAGGTTATCTGGCTCCTTCAGGACTTGACTGGAATAAAGGTAGTGCCTGACACCCTCTGGCTTTACATTATAGCTGAGGTACCAGGGCCTTCAGAAGCCTTGTGAGTAAAAAAAAGCCTTGGACATGTGGGGTTAACCCTCTGCAGCCTGGGAATCGGTGCAACCAAGGTGATGAGGGGAAGATGCCTTTCCAGAGATGGGAAATATTTTAGTTGCAGTGCTGTAGTAGGAGGAGAAATCAAAATGACTGTTATCAGGGTGAAAGGATTCTGAATTAATGTTTTGGGATCTTTGAGGTCCTGAAGAAAAAAAATTGGGAAGAGCATGAAGGAGAAAACGAAGAACAAGCACGGTCATCTCATCTTTTCTTCCATCCACATGAAGAGCAACTGTTTTGATAAGCTACATTTTCAGAGACACATGTGCAAGACCAGAGTTCCCAAGAGGACATGTGACAGAACTAGGCTAGCCAAGCTGAAATCCAGCTGGATTGCTTCAGGAACAGCCTGTGCATCATTGTGAGCTGTGGTAAATGGTGACTGAAGCAAATGATATATTTCAGCATTGCCCCTGAGCTCTCCACAGTGGGAAGCAGAGCTCCCAGGGGGAACAAGAATGAGTTTTCTGCTGGAATTGGGCATGGTTTGTTTTTTCAGAGCTCAGAGCAAAGCCATCAAGTAGCTGAGAGATGACTGGGTGGCTGTTGTGCTTCCCTCTCTTGGTCAGTGGGACTCACTTTCTGCCGGCCTCCAGGCCCATGGAGCTAAAGGAAAGAGAAGAGAGCTGAGCCTCTGTTCTGTGCCTCTCCTAACAGCTCTGTGGTTTTCTCGTTTCCCTTGGCAAAACTGGAGCTGGAAATGTCGTGTTTGTAGGAGATGTGTTTGCTGGGGACTTGCAGCTGTGTTTGCAAAGATGTGACCTTTCTGCCTTCCAACACAGAAGCAAGGACTTGGTCACTTTGTCCTGTGCATTGGGAGAACAATGAAGGTGCAGTGCCTGAGGGTGTGAGGTAGGAAGGGAGCAAGGGCACTGGCTTTGCCTTAAGGATGGATAAGCAGAGCTGAGGCAAAGCAAGAGGCTGTTTGCAAAATCATGTTCTGCTTTGGACCATGAGGGAGCTCGGACTGAGTCATGTTCACTGCAGTTTTATGCCATTATTTCCATGGCTTACAGGAAAGTGTCCAACCTGTGCTGATCACACAGTGGTTAACAACCTTTGTGCATTTGGTGCATTTCTGATCAGTGCTGGAAAGAGCACAGAAATACCTTCAGTATGTATAATCCAGCTAAATTCTGGATGAAGGCAATGCTGGATTTTTTTTTTTCTGAGCACTGGGGGATGCACAGGAAGAGAAACATGAGAAGTCTCAGTGTTTGTCTGCTTCCTACCTCTTTCCTGTGCTCATTCACTGAGAAGTGTGTGTCTTGCCCATGCAGTCACTTCCCTCTGCTGAACTATAGTTTCTCCAAACATGTGGATGTGCTCTTGTGGTCTTCTCCTCAGCCTGTGGGTCCATCTCAAATCTCTGTTGCTATTGAAGGGAGCAGTGGCTCTGCAGGCCCTTTCTCCTTACTCAGCTCTTCCTTCTCTTGTCTTTGTCAAGTCTCCCCCTAACTCCTGCTAGGTTTGACTGTGACCTTCATTGCTGGCCCTTCTCCACCCTCTGCTTTCTGAACCCTGAGCAGGGCCCAGAGCAAGAGGGGCTTTCCAAACGTGTATAGTGTTGTCTTGAGCCGTTCCTGGGATACGCTGTGCCTTTGGTTCAGTTTGGATGAGCTGTTGGTGCGTGCCCTGGTGCCCGACCTCTCCGGTGTGCCTGTGCAAGGGCCTGCGAGCTCCCAGCAGCAGGAAAGGCCTGTGTGAGGGTGTGTGTGAGTGTGAGAGCACATCCTTGCTGGTGCTTTACCAATAACCACGTGTCACGGCTTGTAACCCCGCGGCAGGGCCACTGCTTTAGCGGTGCCGGGATGTGCGAGCTCTGGCACATGGCTCCACGGGGGGGACGCCTGGAGGCCCTGCCTGCAGGTCCTAGTAAGTAACACCCAGTTCTCCGTGTTGTTGTGCCACAGATCCATTTCCTCGCAGTAGGAGGCCGTGTGTCTGTGATGACTGCCATGCCATTCAAGCATGTTTCTCTGTGGAGCGTGAGGGAGGGAGGAAGAGCCGTTCCCCGCCAGGGATGTGCTGCGTGCTCCTCCCCGCCCGTGCAGGCTCTTAGTGCTGGCAGGGGGCCTTGAGAGGAGTGTTGGACTGGTGCTTGCATCCTGTCCGTCCCTGCTGCATGCTGGAATGCAACGTATGGAGTGAGTATGGTGCCCGGGGTGGAGGCAAGCTGCTAACAACTCTCTTCTCTTTGCCTTTAGCCCTGACGAAGAATCTTCACAGAAGTTCATTCCCTTTGTCGGGGTGAGTGTTACCGTGGTTGTGGTGTCTTGAGCAAGCTAGAATATGTTCACAGGTGTTAACCCATACTTGACAGGTTTCTGGAGTGGAGCAGAAGCCATTGGGTGCTCTAAGGCAGATTATCAGTGTGAGAATCTGATGGTTGGATGCAGCTGCCTGATATGTAAGCAAACCTCTACGGTGCTTCAACTACAGGGTGTATTTTGCTTCTCAGACAGGAAGGTGATGTGTCCCTGAAAACCTGATCATAGGGATGCTGTGCCTGGCATTGCCCTGGTTGATTGTTTTGGCCAAATTTGCTATGCCAGTGTCAGTCCTTTGCATGCTTGTCACTAATGGTCTCCCATCCTCTTAGTATCCCATCTGTTCCTGGGAAATAGAGAGTACATCCTGGCAGGAAGATGTTTTGTACCACTGTTATGTGTTTGGGATAGTAGTCCCTAGTTTTTCCTCCTGTCCTTAAGTGTTTTCATCTGAGGTGCCACGTGCAGAGTATCTGGACAGGGCCATGTTTGTTCTTCTGTCCGTGTATTTTGTGCACTGTGCTCTTTGCCTTTCCTAGCTTCCCTCCCCTTATTTGATCATGCTCTTCAAGTCATTAAGTTTTAGGTGTAGAGTCATTGACCTGTGGCCAGAACAAATCCTTTGGCTGTTCTTCAGCTTTTGGATGTCCTCTTCCCAATTTCTGCTGCTGTCTTGTAGCTTCTCTCTTGCATGCTGGCCTTGCTGTGCTGGCGCTGGGTGAAGCTGACGTGTACGTCCCGTTTGTGTCCCCAGCAGTGCATCAGAGCTAATCTGAAATCCCAAGGCATTTAAAGAGCTTAGTCTCTCTTGCCCTCAGGCTGACCCTGCTTTCACTCTGGTGTCTCCTCATAGTCAGAGTCTCTCTGAGCAGTATTCCTGAGATGACAGTCTACTTTGGTTTGTCGAAGGAGAGGTGCCTTCTGCAGAAGTGGATAGACACATCTACCCAGTTTGTTCCCTGCTGATGAGCTTTGCTGGGAGCTTGTGTCTCCTGTGAACTGAAATTTCTAGTGATGAACTGTTCTTACAGAACAGCTGTTTCACCTTTCCCAGTAACATGAAAAGCCTAGAGGGAACATCCCAGATTGTTGTTGGGCTCTGCAAGCTTTTCTTCAGGACTGATTTAGTCCTGTATTATGTGCAAGCAAATGGGGCTCAGAGTGTTTATCCAGTTGCTCTAAAATGATTGTTGTCCTGACATTAGCACTGCTTTTCCAGTCTGGATTTGATTATCTGAAAGTGGTGGAAGAGTGAGTGGCTTTATTGTGTACGTGACATTGCCAACCAACATTGCCTTGAAAGCACAGACTGACTTCCCATGTCATCTGGTGATGAAGGTCAAATCAGTGCCACTTGCTCTTGATTCTGAAGCATTCCTGACACAGTAATTCCCCATGAAACACATCTGAGGAGACTGAAAGGCCAATTGCAGGTGTCTCACAAGGTCTGAGGCTGGACATGAACACTGAGGCTCTTTCCCTCAGCTGCAACCTGCTCGGAGCTGTTGGACAAGGAAGAGAGTGAGCCAGCGACTTCTGGGTTTGCAACTCCTGATGTTGGCTGCACTCTTGGCTTTTGGGGTGGAAAACCTGATGTCCTGAAGCTGGGTTGTGCAGTCTTTGACCCAGAAACGAGCAGGGCAGTGCTGTGCTGCTCAACTGGGCTCAGAATGGTGGGAGTAGAGCCTCACAAGGGACGCTAAGCCCAGGGTAAGGCTGCGTTGTGCTGACAGGCAGTTGCCAGCAGAGTTAACAGGATGTGCCTCTTCCTGGAGGGAAAGGGGGCTGGCTGCTGCAACTTTCCTGGACGGAGGCGTGTTGGAACTGCAGTGGTCTCATGCATCTTCCTGAGTGGAGGGAAGGGAAAGTGTTTAACCTTGTGTTCCTCCCATGTGTCTGAACTTGAGCATCTTCAGTCAGCCAACAGGGAGGAGAAGGCCAGAAGAGATTTCCTGTCTGGCTTGCAGATCAAGGTGGCTGCAGGCAGTTTTCTGTGTTGCTTGTCCCTCCCCTAACTCTGCTCCTCTTGTTCACAGCCAGTGGCAGTCTGTGAAACATCCTCTTGGCATTTAACACAGCACAAGTGGCTGCAGCACTCCAGAGACTGATTAGTTGTCGTTTGAATGGAGACTGGCCAAAGTGAGCTGCAGCCTCCTCCCAAGCCAGTGAACCCCTCAGGGAGCCTGTGTACACACTGCTGAATTCATGATGGCTTTTCCAAGACTGGAGCCAAATGAGAATCAACCAGAGAGCCTGACAATTCTCTGAGATCTACTGTTGAGCATACCTCTCCTTGCCCTCCAAACTCTGCAAAGCATTTTGCTTCTAATAATTAACTTGTGGGGTTTTTTGATCCCATATTATGAAAATATGCTCCCTAGAGATGTGGTCCAGACATGGTCGTGTCTGAATGCAATGACCTTCTATTTTCAAGCTACGCAGTCTGTGTGACATCATTTCTCATTCTAAAGGAGGTTTTATTGACCTGAGCTCCCTTTGCAGCTCTTTTCCATTTGTCAGCATTTGTATAGGGTAGACATTAGCCCTGGATACAAGTTTTTAAGGACTTTAAAAAGGGTCTCTTCTCTGCAGTGTTAAGAGTAATGATTCCCGTGTACCGTAGCAGATTATCACTGCAGAAGGTCTCTGCTTTTATATCACCAAGGGCCAGTTTATCTTTCTAGGCATAGTGTGTTCTTGGGAGTTCGTTTGCAGCATGTTCTGTTCCACAAATTATTGCCAGTGACATTTATCATTAATCTTAATGTACTGGCTGGTGGTTGGCCACACACATTTGTACCTTTATTACAGTGTGATTTGGATCATTCTGACCTGTCCATGTGGTGGTTTGTCCATGTCTGCCTCCAGAGGCCTTGTTAGGGGCTTTATCTTCTTTGTTGGACACTTCCCTGGTTTAGAGAATAGAAAACTGAGCAGAAACTGTACTTTGTTGCTTCTGTGGTTTCTTAAAAAACCCCAGCTATGCTGTACCCTGGCAGTGGCTGCTCTTGAGCAATGGAAGCAGTGTGTCTGTAATTAGCAGGTGTATCAAAGCAGTGCTGAAGGGATGTTTATGACCCTTTCTCCTCCCACAGGTGCCACAGGCCCTGTAGTTGCTGTAGCTTGGAGCTGTTGGGCTGTTCAGAGCTGGGCAGGTCTGTAACAGCTCTGCAGGGTCTGTGCTGTCCTTTGTGCAGGTCAGGGCAGGGCTGTGAGCTGGCACTGCTTGGCTGGACATTGCCAGGACCTGCCTGGCTCTTAGAAGACTCTTTCTTCACTACTGACTGCAGGGACAGTGCCATGGAGACTGCAGAGATGACCTTAATTCTAGGGTTTATGTTCCTGAAGTTCCATGGGCTCTTGTTTGATAGAGCTCTTCTGTTTTTCCCCCTTTAGGTGGTGAAGGTTGGAATAGTGGAACAATCTTCTGCAACATCAGGTAAGGAACATCTTGTGTGTGCTTTCTGTGTCATGCAGCAGGTGGGAGCCTGACTTCCCAGGCTGAACAGACTTGTCCATTGCTGATGCCTTGGAGCCCTGTGAGGTGGAATTGGATTTTATTAGCTCCCAGTGGTTTGTCTGCAGAAAGAGAGCCCTCGCTTTTAGGAGAGACCCTTTTTCTTGTTAGTTTACAAGGAGCTTCAGGCCAGGTGAAATTCCAACACCTTCATCCAGGGAAGCTCTACTCTCATATTTGTGCAAACACTGTTTTTCTAATGTGTGCTGTCAGTGGTATGGATTCACTGTTAGAGTTGTTTGAGGTTCCTGCTTCAACCTGAGGAGGCAGTTCATGAGAAGTTCACACCTGCCTCCCTACAGTGGGCTCAGTTGCTGAATAAAATTGATCTCAGTGCCTGGGAACTTTAGGGTGGGCAAAATTTTAGACCCATTTATTTTTTAACGGGGGAGTGCAAAGCTGATATACAGGACACTGTCTGCTTACATACACAGACACGGGGTGGTGCTATTTTGTCAATGTGACCTTATTTTTTCCTCCTTCATATGCACAGGAATATTGTTTTCCTTGTGTTGGGGTTATTTCTTGTATTGCTTCACTGTCAACCCCAGATTTTTGTGGCCTGAGTTGCTCATGGAGGTTTGTTCAGGGAGGCAGCGCTTCTGTGGGTCACTCCTTGCTGCCACAGTCCTTTCACCATCCTAAAGGGCCACATGAAGGGAATGAAACCTTGGTTATGGAAGGTGGAGGCAGATGGAATGGGGACATCCCTGTGATCAGCCCAGAGGTACTGGATGCCAGGAGTGGTGCTGCCCTGCAGTGGTTGCAGGGGGAGATTCCCTGTAGATCAGTGGGCTGGGCTGTGGCTGTGCAGGAGGCTCCAAATCAGCTGGGAGCAAAGCCTAGGAGAGCAGATGCCAAACGAGGAACCCAGAGGAGTGTGTATGTCTGTGCCTGCCTCATACCCGGGCACATAAAGCCCCTGAGAAGTGGGGGGGCAGTCAGAACTGATGGGCCAGCTGACCTCTGGATTGAATCTGAACCAAACCTGTGCAGCAGGAGCATGGAGAAGGAGGTTGAGCTTTATCCCAGTGTTCTGTGCTGTGAGACAAACCCAGACAAACAGTTTGACTTCCTTTTTTTAAGGTGACTCTGATGACGCAGCTCCCTCAAGCTCGGTTGTCCTTTCTTCCACCCCGCCTTCCGTGTCTCCTGCTGTGAAAGAAGCCTCCCCCACGCCCCCTTCCTCACCGTCTGTTACAGGCAGCTTCTCGTCCCCAAGGTAAACCATGTTTTGTCTCCTTACAGCTCCCTTGGCTGGCTTATCTGGCATGCACATGGCAGAGAACTCCTCCAGAGCAAAACCCATAGTTCTTTCTTCATCTCCAGCAAACATTTAGAGTTGGCACCTTTCCCCTTCACCTCTTTTGCCTCTGGAGTGATTGTGTCCTTGCTGAGGCTGGCAAGGAGCTGCAGAGGACAGGGGGGATTTTGCACTCAGTAGGAAGGCTGCATGTCTCAAGGGCAGGATTCTCTTGGGAAGATACGTATTCAAAAAAATTACTGACTCCCAATAAACGTGGGTGCCAGGCTAATCCCTGGTGATTCTTATGCTTTTAATGGCCGAGTGAGTGTAAGGTCAGAGTGACTTTGGAAGGAGCTGATGACTTTCTCTGTGAGGGTAATGCTGGCAGTTGTGAGGTGGCACAGTGGAACTGCAGTTCCCATTCACGTGTGTGCCTGAAAGCACATCTGAACAGCAAGGAGACTGCACCTATAGGTAATATTAAGCCTTGGTTTAGCTGAAATTTTTAGGGGTGAAGGAAGGAAACCCTTAGAAAACAGCCAGTAAGACTTGTCCTGGCCATCACTCTTCATTTTGTTGCTGCACAAAACGTTGGTGTAGCTGTCTAAGACTTTGTGTGCAGTGCTGGTACTCAGAAGTACTTGGTGAAGTTCCTCTTGATTTTTTTAACTCCCCTGAACCTTTAAGGGAACAGAGCAGCAGTCTTGTGAGAAGGGGAAGCTAAAAACATTTGGACTCTGCAGTTTAGGAGAGGAGAGGAAAGAGATAAGCCACTCAAGTTTTGCAAGGTTAGGGGGTTTGAGGTTTGTGAGGGTGGCAGAGCACTGGAACAGGTGTCCAGGGAGGTTGTGGAGTCTCCCTCTCTGGAGACATTCCAAACACACCTGGATGCATTCCTGTGTCACCTGCTCCAGCTGACACTGCCTTGGCAGGGGGGTTTGGACTGGATCATCTCTAGAAATCTCTTCCAACCCTAACAGTTCTGGGGTTCTCTGAAGCCTGTGGCACGGGACCTGGGGGCACACAGTGACACTGCAAGAGGTCAGTTAAAAGGGAGAAAGGAAGGGACCATGTCTGCCTCTGCTGCTTCTGTGACAGCAGCATCAGCAGATCAAAGAGGGGTCAGACAAATTCATGGATAGCAGATCCATTAATGGATACTAAAGGATGTTTCAGGGATGTCCCCTCTAGCATCTCTGTGATTGTCAGGCTGGGGAAGTCCAAGGGCATGCTCTGGGGCTGGGCTTATGTGCTCTCTCTAAGCAGCATCCCCTACTGTCCCTGTTGAAAACAGAATGGAGACCTTTTGTGCCCACCCCAGAGTGCCCTGCAGGGACCTTTAACCTCTCACTTCTTCAACTGGCTTAAGAGTTCCCTTTTAACAAGAGGAAATGGAGATGTGGAAGTCCCAGTTTAGGTGCCCAGCACTGGAAGGTGTTAGTGACAGTTCACCTGTGCCAGAGGGCCCAGTTCCCCAGGCCCCTCCTGTTGTGTCCCTGTGGTTTGATGGCAGGAGAGCCCTGGGTGCCCCAGGCTGTTGCAGCAGCAGCAGCTGGCGGTGCAGAGAGCTGGGAGATGTGCAGGCTCCAGGGAGCAGAGCTGAATTCTTGTGTGTGAGCTCTGTGTCTGGGCTTTCCAAAGACAGAAGTGGTTTGGGAACTGGTGCCCCCAAGAGTGTAGGGTGTTAAAGTTGTGAGCCGTGGATGTGATAAATCTGAAGCTGACACCCCAGCTCTAGGAATCTGGTACTTTTTGGTTTCATACTGTGTGGTAAAATCATCAAGAAATGAGGAAGTGTAGGTTCAACATTGTTCCATCTCCCCTGATCTGTAAGTGACAGCACAGGGGGTGGAGGGTGACCCAAACTGAATGATTAAGCCACGTGTTTAACTGGAATGGAACATAAAATCTTGCCTGGGCCTAGTGAATTTTAGGATGCTTTGTCTTTATAACTGAGTTGAGAAATCAAAGCAGCATCTCCAAAGCATCGTCCGTAAAGAATCTCACTTGTGAATAGTGCCCTGGGAACCAAAAACCTGGTTTTGGTCATCAAAGATGAACTCTGCTTTGCAGTCTGACTTTTAGCTGAATAAATGGCAAAGAAAAGGAATTGATTTGCTGAGAGGATTGTAATGATGGGACGTCCTTGTTTTACCTTGAGTTTCTTATTAGACAGGTGCAGAGGGATGCATATTTCATTCAAGATCACAGATTTATCCTCCTTAACAACTGCCATCTCTCAAACTGGGGACACAGACTGGGAGATAAATTTAGGTTTTTGTCTAGTACTTGTGTATTATTCAACACTGATTGTCACTGTGTAGGAAGAAGTGTAGCCTGTCACTTGTAGGTCTGCTGAATGATGAACCCCTGCTCCCCTCAGGGCTAGCAGTGAGAGGTAGGGGCAGGAGAGGGCTGGAATTTCCCAGGCTGCTCATCATACCTTTTCTGGTTCAAGAAAGGGCTGGCAGCATGTTTTGGTGATGCATGGCTGCTACCACATGATGCACAGGAGTTTTCAACAACAGATCATATCCTGGAATCTGCTGTTGTTTAGCAAACATCGCAGGGCTGGCGGAACATCTTGTCAGCAGTGGAATTCCCCAGCAAGTGGCAAGGCTTGGGGGGAGGCAATTGCCTCATGCCAACTCTGCTACAGGGAGATGGGGTGAGCAGAGGTCCTCTTTGACGTGGTGAAGCATCTGAGCTGGAAGGGAAGGAGCTGGTGGCAGGAAGAACTCATGAACACAGGAGATGGAAGTAAGTCAGGGAGACTGGGAACTGAGTGCCTGATGTTCAGGGATGTGCCAAGTCTTTGTTCACTACAGTTGGTTTTGGCAGTGCTGTACCTGGACAGAGTCACTCATCAGTGCTCAGGAGGCAGCAGCAAGGTGCTTACAGCCTCTTTTCCCCACTCAAAGGTGAAGTAACCTGAACCAGCTCAGGAGCTGCCTTTGCTGTTGGGTCATGGAACTCAGCATCATCTAAGGAAAGTGTTTGTGTGCTCCCTCTCCCACTGCCTGCCCCGTGACTGTGCAGCAGGCCAGCCTGTCTCAGCTCACTGAGGCCCTGTGCTGCCAAGCTGATGCCACTGTGCAAGGGAACCCAGGCTGCATCTCTCAGGGGTGACTTGTTGGGCTTCTGTAATTGCTGAGTCTCACTATGACATGTCACTGCCTGATTTCCCGAAGAGCCAGCTATTTATTCTCTGACTGGGAATGGCAGCCACTCTGACAAAACTCTGCTGAGAGGTGCTCAGAAAATTACCTCCTTCTCTTCTTTTCCAGCCAGGGCCTCGGTGCTGAGTTGATGGGCCTGCAGGTGGATTACTGGATTGCAGCTCCACCCATGGACAGAAAGAGAGACCCGGAGAAGAAGGACCCCTCCACTACCAAAAACACACTGAAATGCACTTTCCGGTCCCTCCAGGTCAGCAGGTTACCTGCCAGCGGCGAGATTGCCACCACGCCAACCATGTCCATGACTGTTGTGACAAAAGAAAAGAACAAGAAAGGTAAAGTGTCCTTCTGTCCCTGTTGTGCTGCTTCAGAGCTGCCTGACTTGTCAGTGCTGAGTTACAGCACCTCAGTCCTATTTTTATCCCCAAAATCCTAATCAGTTGATGAGAAATGACTGCATAAAGTGATAGGGTTTGGAAGGGTGGTTCCTCTATGTGAGGTAGAAAGGGGATGTGTTCACCCTGATGGCCGAACAGCTAAGATTGTACAGCCCAGAAGAACAAAGGTGGGGACAGAGCAAGAACATGCAGAGGGCCATGCTCTAGACATCTACTCTGTGTTCCTTGGGAGCCTGCTGGTGCTGTTTTGGGATGTTGGATTAGATAAGAGGCGGCTTGTGTCCCAACCACCAGTGAGGGTAAATGGACCCCTCCTTTCTGGCAGTGTGCTGGAAACTTAGGATAGCTGTACTTTCTGGGATGATATCCCCATCCTATGAGCCTTTAGCTCAAAAGAGCCACAGAGAAAAAAAAAAGGCATGTAAGGAGGAAAAAAAGCCCAGTGAGTATCACAGATCCCTGTGAGATGACAAAACAGGAGTACCCACTGAGCTGGTGTCTAGGACCTCCCAGTCTCCTCTGGTACCCACCCCCACACTAGAGCCAGTGGGGTGATCCAGAACCTGGAGCCAAGTCCTGGGAGGAGCAGCTGAGGAGGTATTTAGCCCAAAAAAGGAGGCTTGGGGTGACCTCTACCACTACCTGAAAGGAAGTTTTAGCAAGGTAAGAGTCAATCTCTTCTCCCAGGTAATGAGAGACAGGACACGAGGAAATAGCCTCAAGGTTTGCCAGGAGAGACTTAGATTAGCTATTAGGAAAAATTTCTTCACCAAAAGGGCTGTGAAGCACTAAAACAGGCTGCCCAGGGCAGTGGTGAAGCCACCATCCCTACATGCTTGGAGGTATTTAAAAGATGTGTAGATGTGGCACTTGGGGGCACAGTTTAGTGGTGCAGCTGGCAGTGTAAGCAGTTTGATTCAATGACCCTGGACATCTTTTCCAACCTCAGCAATTCCATGATTTTATAATTCTTATGCTTTTGTACAGAATGCTTTGTGGGTCAAAAGGAAGTAGAAGACAAATGCTCTCCTGCTCTTAACCTCATGGCTATGAGTTTATTTTCTGAAAACAAACTAACAAAATGCCATTTTAAATATTGTCAGTCATTTTGTATTTGTTCCTGGCCTTGGTAATGCGAAACATTTCAGGAATTGAGAACAGCTCTGCAACAAAGTATTTTCAAGGAAGCAGCAAGGCAGTTCTGCACTGCCAATAGTTGTCCTTCACAACATCCTCTGCCTGTGGGTCAGGGTGTCACTCCTGGTGGATTCTGAGAGCAGGCTGACAGGACCTCCTGGACTGTAGGACATGGGTGCATAACCCTGCAGCCAGGTCACTCCCAGGCCAGCACAGCTGTGGCCCTGCTGGCATTGGAGCTGCCACCCCTGGTGACAACCTTTGTGAGTGTTGTGCTGTTGGGAGAACTAATCCTGAGAAACTCCAAACATTCTTCCCTGGGGGTGGCCCAGCCTGCAGCAGAGGTGTTCAACACCGCCAGCTTTTGTGGAACCAGTTAGTACATCTTTTCTCATGCATTTGGACAGTTCTTGGGGAACTGGACCCTTTTTTAGTTCTCCTTATGCCTTCCCTATCCACCAGCTGCCCCCATTTTGTAGTCCCTCCTGCTCTGCAGGTGTCTGTGCAGCCCAGGCTGTGTTGGGCCACAGTCAGTGCAGCAGACCTGGCACTGCAGGTGGAGATGTTTTCCCTGCATAATGTCCCAACAGAGCAGGAGCTACCCTGAGGGTGCCCTTTGGGGTCAGGATTATGAGCTGGGAATGCTTCACACAGAGGCACTTAGGGCTGAGATGCTGATGTGCATCAGTGATGGTGCTCAGCACTGACAGACTCCTGCCAAAAAGGGAGGATCTTAGGAGTAAGAATTTTCAGACATGAATGTTTAAATGCAAAAACTCAAACAAGTGTCAGTGCTGCTCCTGTGAGTGGCATAGATTCACCATGTGCTGGTTTGATTTTCTTCCAGTGATGTTTTTGCCCAAGAAAACAAAGGACAAGGAGGTTGAGTCAAAGAGCCAGTGTATTGAAGGAATCAGCAGGTTGATTTGCACAGCAAAACATCAGCAGAACATGCTGCGTGGTAAGTGCAGTGCTTGCACCCCTTTGGGTGCTGGGGCAAGGCTCACATGCTGTGATTGTCCTCCAGGCAAAGCGCTGCCCTGGTGTCCTGCCCTGTGCCCTGGAGCCAGTGTGATGGGGATGTTCCTGGGGAATGGGCTTTGGTGTGTCCTGCATAGGGGAATGCTTTAATAGGTCTGGGATGTGGGAAAATCCTCCTTTAGCTAGCTCTGAGTCAGTGCTCTGGGTGAGGACAAGGCTTGGACAGAGCTGCATTCCCCTCTCGGTCATTCCCTGTTTCTCTTGCACAGCTGGTGCAAGTGGTGGTTGGTGGCTCTTGCTGTGGATCAGCCATATATGAATCTTGTAGACAGAGCTGAAGTGTCTGTCAGGGGAGCTGGGCATCCAGTATCAAAAATATCCTTGTAGCCTATTCAGTTAGTAATCCCCAACTGAGATATCTGCTTGGGTCACCTCCTTAATCCTGGCCTGGTCCCTGTGAGACTGGAGAGCATGAGGGGTGCTCACAGGACATGTGTCACCTCTTTAGGAGACATGGATGTCCTGGTTAGAGTGCCAGTGAGGAGAGACTGATGTCCATCTCTGTAAGAGTGCTTTTGCCCAAAAAAGAAAATGAAGTGTGCTTAGGAAATCTGAGTCGGGTCAGGTGACGCTGAAATCAGCAGTGTGGGGAGCTCTGGTGTCAGTGAGCGATGCTGGAACAACAATCTGAGCTGTTGTCCCTAAACCTGGTGTGCTCCTGAACCTTTCTCCCTGGTGTGTGCAGCTGGGTGGGAAGGCCAGGCAGAGCAGCTGAGTGTGGCCAGGCCTCCCTCTGCCGACTGCAGGGAGACTTCTGGCAAAGCTGCCTCAGGGTGGCCACTTCCCCTCAGTATTTTCTAACTCTCCTCTCTCTTTACCCTCCCCTGCAGTCCTGATCGATGGGGTGGAGTGGAACGACGTCAAGTTCTTTCAGCTGGCAGCACAGTGGTCCTCTCATGTCAAGCACTTTCCCATCTGCATATTTGGACACTCCAAATCTAACTTCTAGCTGGGACCTTCTGCCCGTCCCGGGGACTGCGCACCAGGAGCCAGGAACTGCGTGCCAACTCTGACTCACGTCGCTCTGCCCTCTCCTGCAGAATTAATTACAGATGTGCTTGGATTACTTTTGAATTACTTTTTTCTATTAACTCTTAAGTTTACTACAAAGGAAGGAAACCCCTTTAAACAAAGGCAAAAAAAACCAACCAACAAACCAGTCTTAAATATAGATGTGCTGACAACGTGAAGTCGTGGGGGAGTTGGCAGGAGCAGGCAACCTGCCCAAGAACACCTACCACTTACGAGCAGATAGCTGAGTAACTGCACTGCTTATTAACTTGAGACCTCATTGGTGTGAGTGGGCTGGGGGAGCCATGGATCAGCTCGAACGGATTTTGCAGAAGATCGTGTGCATTACAGTGCGTTTGGCCCCCTCCCTCTGTATTTCTAGGAAAAAAGGATGGCCAGTCTTTCTTCCTGCTGCCAAAGGATGAGAGATCAGCGAGTCTGAAGGGAGTTCTACTGTGCAGTTTGGAAAACAAGCCACTTGCAGAGTTAGGGAGGTCTGGAGAGGAGATTCTCTTCAGAGCACGGAGCCTGCCACAGGGACAGGCAGGTGTTCGTGCTGAAGCAATGCCGGAGGAGGGTTGGGCAGGAACAGGAATTAGGGAAACACTAAGTGTAAGGAAACTCCCATGTCCCAGGTCTTTGACAATGACCAAACCAAGCCAGTCTCCGTGTTCCCCAGCTGGCTGTGCTGCTGAGGGGCACCACGTCAGTGGGGTCACTGCTATTTACATACTCACACCAATTATTTACCTGTCAATAAAACCTCGTCCAGCCTCGAAAGGGAAAGGATTTTTTTTAACAGCTGCAGATTTTTTTTAATGCTTTCTAAGAAAAAAATAAAAATAAAATAAAAACAAAAAATAACAGGAAAAAAATTAATTTGCCAAAAAAAAATCAAACCCAGGAAGACGAGCCGTTGTCTGTGGCGTGATGCATCACTGTAGTGGCTAGACTGGGAGCCAGCCAGGCACTCTGCGTGTCCAGCTGCCTTCCTGCCCATCTGTCACCCTGCACACCTGAGGTGGCATGGGCTGCTCTGTCAGGTGGCAGGTGGGACATGGGGAGCAGAGTGTTGTTGCCATGTGGAAGAACAGACATCTCTGGCATTTCAGGGTAAGGGACTGAAATTTCTGACGGGCCCTTTGGGGTCCCCCCTCTTCCGGGCAGGCCAGGCTCTGTGAGCATTTCCAGAAGGCACTTTCTGAGGAGAGTGATGCTTTTGAACTTTTCTTTTTTTTTTTTTTTTAACCTGATCCCTTACCCTTGGGTTTTTAAAGGCTTGGGGAACCTGCTTTGCGCTGCATGGCAGGTCCTGCTCTGCGTAGGGACCACCCGGGTTCTGTTGGGCAGGTAGTAGTGGTGGTGTGCTCTGCTAGCAGAGAGGTTCTGAGGTGAGAGCTGGGTCTAGTGCCTGTCACAGCTTGGGCTGCTTCACCAACTGATGTCATGAAACCCTTTCCTGGCACAAGGGCAACCTACTTGGCAGGGGACTGAGTATTCCCTTCAAACCACGTGGGGGCAGAGGACACTGTCCCAGGCCTGGTGGCACACTGCTGGGCAGGACACACTGTCTAGCTGCAGTACTCTGTTCCTTCCTGCCTGCCGTGTGCTGGCTCCTGGCTGTGGCAGAAGCTGGGCTGTAGTTGGGATGTTGTTGTATCCCTCAGTTGACGTTTTCGGGTGACCTGAGCTGATGCTCTGGGGCTGTATAGCGTTGCCTAGCAGCAGCAGTGTGGGAGAGGGTATATAAGCACATCACATCTTTATCGAGGCTGTTGCATCAAAAAAAAAGCTTTGTAAAGGAAATTAAAAATCAGTGTGTTGATTTCTTCCTTGAGTCTCACGCTGGTGTGACAAGGGTGATTGGACTGGGTCCCAGTGCTGGGAGCCGTGTGCAGCTCTCGGGGGTGCTGCTGCAGAGGTGGGGTGGACTGACCGACTGCAATAACTTTGTTTACTGGGGGATGAGGGGAGAACCATCACTGTGCTCCTCTTTGTATTTCAACCTACTGTAAAGAAAAAACCTGGTAGCTAGGACAGGGTTTCCAGAGTCCTGCCTATCAAATGTGTGTTGCCCTGCTGTACTCTGTGTGTGTGTGTGTGTATGTGTGTGTATGTGTGAGAGAAACACTTCTGCTTGCTGCATTTCATGTTGGTTTGTGTTTTGTTCTAACTTCATACAAGCAAATTCATTGGGAAACTCTCTGTACACCTGAGCGCTTGATTTCTCCCCTGTGGAAAGCTGTTGTTGCTCTGAAATGTGTCTTCCATGCAAGAAAATATCCTGACTTCTCAGCCTTGTTATCCCAGAGGGAGTCCAGCAGTGGCAGGCTGGGCCTGCCTGTGGGCAGCTGTGTGCCCAGGGGGTGGCTGTGGTGTTTTCTGGCCCTGGAGGCAAGGGCTGGCATGCAAATTTGGTGGCACAAGGTTGTTGTGCCTCTGTTGTTTCTCCTGTGGAGCCACTTTGTGCAGCTGTTTCTTTCCCTGTCTGGAGTAGAAACAGGTTTCTGTCTCTAAGAAAAATGAGTATCAAAGCACATGGCTCAGACTGTTTTGGGAAGGAGCTTTAGACCTGGTGACATGAATTAGTGACTGATCTCAGGTCTCCCACCTTCCCAACTTCTCCAACCATTTCTGGGGGGACCTTGCTGGGAATGAGCTCCACTGACCTGAGGGATCCTTGCTGTGGGACCAGGAAAAGCTTCTGGGGCAGCAGTGGGCCCGTGCCTGCAGAGCTGTGCCAGCCTGTGGGGTTGGGTGGTTGTGAGCAGGTCAGTGAGTGCAGAAGGATGGCTTAGAGCAGAGACAGCACCGCTCTGTGTTCAGCTCTCGGGAGTTTGGGCAGGGAAGATACATCTCAAATGAAGAAGCTCAGTGGGGCTATCTCCCAAGTTGGGCTTGCTTTGGAGCTGTGTGGTCTGACAGCACTGGCATGGGCAGCACCTGAGTGGATCTACGGCCAGGAGGTGCTTTGAAGGTGGTGTCCTCTGGTGTGTCCCTTTCTCTGTGTCCCAGAGCTCACCCCAGCTCCCCATAGGGCCAGTGTCTCCTGCCCCTCTGGCTGTGGCTTCTCAGAGCAGCCAGTTTCTTTTCCAGCTGCTGTTGGGCAAGGCCCCTGCCTGGCTGGGGGATGAGCTCCGGGGAGCGGGCTGGCTCCGCGCTGAGCTGCGCCACGCTGACCTAGTTTAGCAGCTCTGGAGAGCCGATGAAAGATGGAAGGGGTTTGTGGCATCCTGTTGCACCTTGAGTGCTTCCTGGTCCTCTGGCTTGAGTTTCCTGGAGACAAAGGCTGGGCTTCAGCCCTGCCAGTGCTCAATCAGGGCTGGCTTTCCTGTGGCGCTGGTGACGTCAGGGACATCTGATGTGGCTGTTTTAGCTCAGTGCTGCAGTTCCCATCCAGTTCAATTGTCACTGTTTACATCACAGCAGTAACTGCAGAGTTCTCCTTAATTACACATGAGTTTGGGGAGAACCAGGGTCTCTTTGGCTGTTTTGCTGCTTTAATTAGAACTTGTCACTTTATCCTGCAGAGAGGGCAGGGGTGGGTGGCTGGGAGGTTTCTGGGGCTAAGGAGATGTGCCTGTTTACTTTCCATCATCAAACTCAGCCAGGAACCACACTGCCCTGTGCTTAACCTGTGATTGCAACAAAAGCCCTGTTGTGTTTCTCACCAGCAGTGTGTGCTGGTGGGAGCACTGGAGAGCCAGGACAGAGGATGTTGCACCTGGAATCTCCAAGGTTAAGAGGAAAATCGTGGCAAGAGGCAGCAGAACCAGTGGTCTTTTCCTGCTGCTTGGTGTACTGAGGAATTGGGAAACTGGGTTTAGGACAGTCCTGCCATGCAGCTGTAAAGGGCTTGGGGCCCTGGAGCTTTTTTTAAGTTAGGCTGGATGCAGTGTCTGTCCCCTTCATCTGGGGGGGTCTTGATCTTGGCAGATATTTGAGTAGTGGCATTTTAGTGTGACACTCCCTCTGGGCTTAACCTGGCAGGAGAAGGCCATAAATGAGCATCAGCATCTCCTGGAGGTTTCCTGGAGCTTCTTCAGTGGTGTTCTCGTGGGAGATGTTCCTGGCAGGGCTGGCTCCTGCAGGAAGGATCACTCTGGTGCTTTGGGACAGACTAGGGCAGAAGGGGACGTGCCAACTTGCAGAGCAGCAGGTCGCTGGTTTCCTTAAGGAAGAGCACTGTTCTGGGGCCACATCCAGTCAGCTGCTGGTTGGAGTCTTGGCTGGACGGTGGCCGGAGTGTTGCCTGCCCAGCTGTGGACGTGCCCCAACTGTGGGGAAGCGCCTGAATCCTGGGGCTGCGTGCCACCAGGCTTGTCCAGGCCACGGCATGTGAGGGGACGTTACCACTTTGTAGATTCCCGAATTGTCCATCTGTTTCATTGTTGTATTGTTTGGGTTCTAGGGTTGTTTTTTATGAAGACAGATTAAATGTAAATAGCCTTTTTTTTGGAACAAACCGCAACGTGCTCAACCTCGTCAACTATTTTATGGTACTAATGCAACACTAATAAAACTGGACATGAAAGCACACACCCGTCCCCTGAGTCGTCTCTCAGGAGGGGCTGCTCTGGCATGACTGGGGCAGTTGTCTCCAGCAGGAAACAGCAGCATGGCTTTCTGGCGTGAGGGTTCTCTTGTGTTATTTATCCAGCTGCAACTTCCAGGGCAGAGCTGGTGGATTGGCACGTCCTTCCCAGCATCGAGCCCTCCTGTAGTTTTTGCAGCCCTGCTGTTCTCTCGGCTGCCTCCTTTCCCAGAAGGATCTGCTCACCTTCTGCAACTCTCCTGGATCTGACAGCCTTCTCCAGGACTCAGTCCTCACCTCTGCACAGCAAGAAAGGACCAGGCTGGTGCCTGTTTCCGATCTGGGGGCTGTGTTGGATGGACACAGTGGTGTTGGGGTACCAAGGGGGGCATATCAGGGGATTAGGACTGAGGCTGTGGTAGCCTGAAGCTCTATGGGCTCCTGGGAGGACTGTGGTATAGGGACAGGGATGTGTGGGATTCCAAGCACCTGGGCTTGGTGCTGGGGAGTCAGAAGGTGGAGATATGAAGGAAAGAGGAGAACTAAGCCATTGCTTTGGAGCAGGAAGGTGAAGAAAAAAATTTGAGAAATGGGCCCATGGCCATGGTCCCTAGGATACAGGATGTTGGAGGCAGAAATGGGAATGCTGTGCTGGAGCAGCATGCATCCTCGTGCTCTCCTGATGCAAGGGTGAGGGGTGGAGCAGTGGCAGCTGGTAGAGCAAAGAGCTGGGGTGACGGGAGCTCCTCACAGTGGGCCAGGCTGCTCTCGAAGCACACAAGCCTTGGTGGATATCTCAGGTCCTCTGCATGGCCTGGCCAGGTGCAGGTGCATTTATGGCCCAAGCCCTTTGCTGAAAGAGGGGACACAAGACCCACACGTGGTGGCACAGAGCAGGCATTGGATCATTCCAGGCAGGAGGAAGGGAGGTAGCTTAGGAGAGGGCAAACTCAGTACTCTGGAGTGCAGAAACAGCACCAAAAGCCATGGAGAGGGTCTGGCTGGTGGTGAAATGGTGGGGGCACTATGGGAGAGCTGAGGGAGGCAAACATTTGAAGGCTGTATTTTGGCTGTGTATTTTCTGCACAGGTTCAGCTGTAAACTTGCACTGATGGCTTGGCTGAATGAAAGAGGCACATCCTGAGCATCACCTTTTAGAGCCCATGGAGGAACTAGTCTCAGCACATGCATGAGGGTGCGAGTGGAGGGGACTGGGGTGGTGGGAAGGCTCCTGTGCTGGTGGGGGAAGCAGAGGACCAGCCCCACATCAGCAGGGAGTGCACCAAGCCAAGTGCCCTTGGCCCGCTCTGCTGTTGCCTGGAAGAGTGGAGAAGGAAATGAGGGCTGGGTGGAACAAGAATGACTTAGGGCCGGGGTGTACTGGGTTGCATGCAATGGGCCTGGAGAGCCTCCCTCATCCACATGCACTGGGACAGACCAGTTTCTGCCAGGCAGCCTAGGACTGGGCTCTCAAAGCACTGGCATCTTTCTTTTGCAGGTCTGGGCCTTTCTCAAACCATGTGCACCCTCACTGCCATGGGAGATGTGTCAAACACAAGTGATGCCCTGCCAGGATGCACCAAAAGCCCTCTGGGAGGTCTGGGTCTGCAAGGTGGGAGCAGGTGGCACCCATGGGAATGGGTTTTGGTGGTGGGAGACGGGACACTGCAAGAGCTCGCTGCTTCCCAGGCTGTGTCTGCCAGCTCACCTCCCTCCCACTGCACAACACCCTGGCCCTGACCACAGCTGTTGCTTAACCTGGAAGAGGAACAGCAGGGAAGTTCCGACACGCTCTTGTTGCTATCGTTTAAAACATGATTTAGCATCTGGAAAAAGCAGTCAATGCCGTGTGACCGTCCGCTTCTTCATGTGCGACTACCGAGTGCACTGTGATGTGATTTGTAAATATTTGTTCTGGATAATTTTTCTGTGTCCTGCCGGATTATTTTCAGCTTGGCAGAACGGTTGCAGCAGCAGCCTGGGGAGAGCCAGCCCTCGTGTCCCGCGGTGTGCCCGGTGCCTGTGCCGGCACACGCTTCTCTGGATGGCTCAGGCAGGAGGAAATGTCGCCGTGGTGCTCCCCGGTGCACTGACCTTTTTTGGCTGACCGATTTTCACCCCCAGAAGTGTTTTCCTCACTCAGCCGTGCTCCTCACGCATGTTGGAAACATAAACCAGAGCCCTGTGCCCTCCTGGGATCTGAGGACTGTCAGAGATTTGGTGTCATAGGGTTTTTTTCCTAACACACTAAGCAAATTTTAACAAGATCCCTGTTCTTTCTGAAAAATATATGTATTTTGGCAGATGTCAATGTTTTGAGCAGTCTTAGGTGTTTCAGGACTTCATGAGAAGCAGTGTTGAGAGTGCAGGCAGCAGTCCTGCCCAGCCCTGGTAAAGGGTATGACTGTTTGCACTGTTAACCACTTACTCCAGCAAAGAGTTTCATGACATTTTTTGGCCACCCTGACCTGTGTGACTGTGTGGAGAGGTCCTGGAGTGTCACCTGGCTTGGGCAACAGCAGGTGACTCTCCAGCTCTGTGCTGGAGCCAAGGAGCAAGTGTAGTCATCCTGCCCTGCCTGAGAGGCCAGCAGTGCTCCAGGTCTGCTTGTGCTGACCACCAGAGGTGTAGGTTTTCATTGAGCTTCACCATCCAGCCTTGGCCGCACACATGGGGAAATCCTTGGGGGGATGGCCTGTCACCTTCACTGCTGTTCTTTGTCAGCCCTTGCTGGGGGACCTGCTGTAGAGGTGTTATGTACCACAGAACGGTGGTTTCTTGGTGCGTTTTTTGGCATCAGCCTGTCAGTTCCTATAGGAGAGGAAGCGGCAGTGGCAACGTGCAGGTTTTGCAGAGTGACCCGGAGCTGACAGCTTTTCAATAACTGTGTAACCACTGCAGGGCTGCTGAGGAGACACCTGGACAGGAGCTGTGCAGGGCTGAAGAAGGGACGTACCTGTGTGGTGCAGCCCCGGCGTGCCCAGGATCAGTGACACCCTCAGGTGAGTGGCCAGGGGAAAGCTAAAGCCATCATTTCACCTCTCAGGCTGACACCTGAGGAAGGGGGAAAGCCCCAGTGTGGCAGTGGGGGACACAAGTGCAGAGGGGACCCAAGTCAGGCAGTGCAGGAGTGGGGAGTGTGAGCAGGAGGTGTGTGTAGGGCTGGAGAGAGGTACATGGGGAGCAGTCAGCACATGGATGCAGGTGCAGGTGTGAGGGGGAGTCACACAGTGTGAGCAGGCTGCGGGTGTGCACAAGGAGGGCTGTGTCTGTGCAGGGACCTGTTGTTCCTGCCCAGGGTGTGGATGGCCTGTGGCAGTTGTGTGTGTGTGAGGAAGACTCTGTGTGTGTGCGTGTGTGTGTGTGTGTGTGACGACAGGCAGCGTGAGGGCTGTCCAACACCACAGGTGATGCCTGTACATGATGTGTGTGAATAAAGGCACACGTTGAGTACAGGTAGATGTGTGTGTGTGTGGCTGTGTGCACAGACTGTGTGCAAGTACAGGCAGAGGCACGTGTGAGGGGAGCTGTGTGTACAGGCACATGCGTGTGAGCACATGTGGTGTTTGTGTGTGTCAGGCTGTACTTGAGGACAGTCTGGTGTCTGTGTGTGTGTGTGTAGGGCTGCCCATGCCAGGTCAGGGCCAGTGTGTGAGGAGAGCTGAGCCCATGTGGGGACGAGAGAGCTTGGTGAGGAGGGTTGTGTGAGGATAGCGGTGTTGTGTGTGTGTACAGGCGGTCAGTGTGTGTTGACTGTGGTGTGTACAGGCGACCTGCGTGCAAGGACAGGCGGTCTGCGTGCGAGGGCAGGCTGCGCGTGTAGGTGCTCTGTGTGTGTGAGCAGAGGTGCTCTCTGTGTGTTTGTGCACAGACTGTGTGTGTGTACGGGCAGTCTGTGTGTGTCTGTGCCTGTACATTTACTACTCACTCTCTCTCTCTGTGTGTGTGTGTGAGGAGGCCGTGCCGTGCCGCCCCCAGCCCCGCTCGCTCCCATCCCGTCCCGTCCCTCCCCTCGCAGGCCGGAGCGCCGCCCTCACACGCCGCGGGCGGGCGGCTCTGGCTCGTTCCTCTCCTTCCCTCCCGCCGCCGCCGCTGCCGCTGCCGGGCCCCCTCCGCCGGGCCGCCGCCCCGCCCTCGCCTCGCTCCCTCCCCGTCCGCCGGCGCGGCCCCTTTAATTCCCCCGCTCCCCTCCCCCGCCCCCCG